>ML866267.1:21847-35824 GCA_009831015.1 Picea engelmannii | reverse complement strand
TGTACCTATTCCAAAAGGAAGAAAACTTGTCAGATGTAAATGGTTGTACAAAATTAAGTATGCATCAAATGGAAGTCTTGAAAGACAAAAGGCCTCGTTAGTTTCCAAAGGTTTATCTCAAGTTGAAGGTAATGACTATAATGAAATATTTCCCCCATATCCAAAATGAATTACATCCACCTTTTTATAGCCCTTGTTGCCTCACATAAATGGGAGGTCCATCAGATGGATATTAACTCCTCCTTCTTGCATGGGGATTTGTAAGAATAAATTTACATGGAACAACCTCATAGCTATGTCGAGAATGACTCTAACCTTGTTTGTCTCCTTCATAAATCTCTTTATGGTCTTAATAAATCTCCTTGAGCTTGGTATGCCAAAATGAAAAAAAATCTTATTGACACCAACTTTTTCTAGATGTCATTCCGACCCTAATGTCTATACCAAGAAAGTAGGAAGCCATCTCATAATCCTTTTTTTTGTATCAATGATTTAATCCTCAATGGTAGTGATCTTAAAATTTTAACCCGTGTGAAATCTAGCCTTAAATTGTTTTTGAAATGATAGACTTAGGCTATTTTCATTATTTCCTTGGTCTCCAAGTATTGCAAATGAAGGAAGGAATATTTCTTTCCTAGTATAAGTATTCTTGTGACCTTCTTCGTCGCTTTCACATGGATAATTCTAAACCATCCCCTTCTCCCTTACGGTATGAATTCAAACTTGCTACCACTTGTACTTCTCTCGAGGTTGATTCTACCTTGTACCATCAGTTAGTTGGTATCCTCTTATATTTGACTCATACTCGTCCCAATATTTCCTTTGTTGTTGGTCTTGTTTCATAGTATATGAAAACACCCCATGAAATCCATTGGAATGAAGCTAAAAGGATACTTCGGTGTGTCTGAGGTATAGTTTAGTTCAGAATACATTATAGTTCAAGGGGGACTCCTTTGTTGGTTGGTTTCACTAATTTGGATTGGGCCGGTGACCCTAATGATCGAAATTCTACGATAGGTTATGTTTTCAGCCTTGGTTCTGGACCTGTCACTTGGGTTTGTAATAAATAGTAGGCTATTGATATTTCTTCAGTAGAAGCAAAGTATCGAGGAATAGTTAATGCAAGTCAATATTCCTTGTGGCTTCAATCTAGTTCAACATCAATCTCACCAAATATCTAGTTCAACATCAGTGAAAAAAACACATCAAGCTACACATGCACTTCATCAGAAAGCTCATTCATGATCAAGTTATTGAAGTTCTCTTTTCCCTACAGAAGATCGAGTTGTAGAAATTTTCAAAAAGTCTCTTACATAAGTGAATATTTCCAAACTTCGATCTATGTTAGGAGTTCAAGAAGTTTTCATTAAGGGGTGATAGGCTCTAATGCCTCCTTCCTTCTTCTATTGTGTCACCTTTGTAAATCCTCCAATCCTATCGGAAGTTGCTCTTAAGAGGGGATGTTAGGATATTTAGACATTTAGGAGTTAGTTAAGATCAACTTGGTCTAATGTGTCATTAGGTTAAAGTGTCTTTCTTTAGTACGCATTTGCAACCCGACAATCATAATATTTTCCTGACATAGAGTGATCTGATGTCTCATATTCTCCTCGATCTTACCGACTACATTGATCCATGGCTTAACAATCGATTTGTCTATGATCTCTATTTAAGTAGCATGGAGGGTCATTTGTCGATGATCGGTTGTGAGAAACTCTTTATAATTTATTTTCTTTTGCATTAATGAATTGCCTCAAGTGGCCATGTTGTTTGGGGTTGTGGATGTTTCCCCACATGTGTCTTACCACATAAAACAATTAGTGCATTGATCTTTGATATGGTTGTGTGAGTGGTTACTGAAAGTGTTCATCCTTTGTTGGAATACCTTTGTTGTCAAACATTAGGGGGGAAACTCATTATGTGACTTGATAAACTTGTAGTTCATGGTCCAACCTCAGGCTTGGTCTTTTTCATAAGTGGATTTATCTCTAAAGATAATTTTTTCATTCACTTTCTCCTTGCGGTCATTATTTTCCTATTTATACAATTAAATTCCTCTTTTTAAATGTTCTTATCTTATCTCCTCTTTGCATCTCCTCTCCATCTCTCATTATCTTGCAGGTACACACTTGGATTGGCATTAAACCTTTATCTAGCCTCCTATTCACATACCATTCTTTTGGGTGGCTTGCACTTTTCTTCTCCAACACCTCAACACATATCTCTTTCTATTAGTTTTCCTCCAACATTGAAGGCTTGTTGTCTCATCCTATGGCATATCCAAAATATTATCCCTCTAATTGATCTATCAATACAACCTCAAGGAAGTTTCCAACATAGGTAGGGAAAGGAAGGAATACAAATATTTCTAGGGAACTTAGATCTCCATTCATTACATATTTTTATATTATTATATGTGGTAGATCTAGTGTTTTATTAATTCGTATTTGGAGATCAGTGCAATTTTTTATTGTATGAGGGATAAGTTTCATGTGGAGGATCATTTAGGAGGTGGAACCCTCTCTTAAAGACCTACAAAAACTCTCATATTAAACCCAAGAAGAATCAACACCTATAATAGTGCCCATCCGAGTGTGTTATGTCATTTATCCTCTCTTTCATTTCCAACAGTTAATTTCATTAGTTCACTAAAGGAAAGTTGGAAGTAGCTCTAGGCACAACTTGTATTTCCTTTGTTAACTTGCAGTTAATTACTAGTTGGAAATTATGAGTGAATTTTCCTAATTAACCTAAATCCCTAGACAAATAATTAATATTAAAACATAAATTAATCTAGAGGTATTGTTCCCTTCTATGTTCCCCTCATCTTAAGTGTTTCTCATGTTTTCCCTAAAATCGAGGGGTGACTCTACTTTATCTTCCTTATTTTATAGTAGTGTTTGCGGTAGGTTTGTTCCCCATCCTACCATTACATTTTGTGTGGTGGCGTGAATCTATTCACTCACTAAAAATTGTCTCATCTCCTAGAATTCTCAACTTGACAAACATCTTTGATTCTTACTCTATCTTTTCTCTCTATCTTGCATCTTCTTGATATCATATCACCTATGATTGGCCTTGTAGATTTCCTATGCATTAATTATTGTGGCATATAAGTATTCATATCAGAGGTCAGACTCATGCCCCAACTTGTGAATAATTCCCTCATGATGATGGGGCACTGTCTCATCCTACATGGGTTAGTATGCACCTTCCCTCCATGCATCATCGCTTTACCTTCATAGTCATGTTTGTTTTCACTTTGTATTATATCTCTTTACCAATTTCTCCTCCTTCTTTACAACTTTCTACCACCCCATCTTCATTGATACCATCTTTTCCAAAGGGGTAGTATCTAGTGTATGTATTTCACACTTTAGTACTGACATATTCCTACCCATGCAAAGGTACTTTGGTGTGACCTATTTTTGTGTTGTTTTTATTTGTGACCCACCCATTGATGACATCAATAGATATTTATATTCATAATGAGGATTCTTATGTGTTAGATCACTCACCCTCAAGTTTTCCTACATTATACTAGATGTGGAACCTCCTTGGAATGTCTAAGGCTTGTATAGGGTCCCATATCATTTTCTCTTTTATATTTGGCTTTGGTCACTATTTTGATCCTGCTAAACCCTTAAGGGAATCACCCTATTGATTGGGTTAGAACTAACCCACAATTAGTTTGGATGCTTCATTTTGGGTCTTTAACAACCCAAATGTATTTAGACACACTTAATTTAGGGTCCACCTAGGCCAAACCTTCCTTTTCCATTCCTAATTTCTTGGCACCATGTGAATCACTACTTTCTTAGGCCATATTGCATTTGCATGTTGTAGTCTGCATAACATAGTATAATTTCTTGATAAAATATCCATGACATGGGGGATCGAACCTATAGTTCATAGTCAACACCTATGGTACACTTATAACCAAATAAATATTAATCTTATCAACTATGATGATGTTCACTTATGCATTGAGGTTGTTCTGAAACCAGCTTATACCACTCCTCTCTTCTTTGTAAACACTCTTGGAGTGTTCTTTCCTTCTCTCATTATATTTTAGGAACAATTCCATATTAGAATTAAATGTTAATATAGACCTCCTACTTCTCCATGCTCATAGTCTTCTTGGTGTTTTCATCTCCAACAACTCTACAGGTTTTTTCTCCTTCTAGTTTGGTTTCTTCCTTTAAATATTGCTGTCTGATTCTAGGATGTCTCCATTGGATTCGTCCTCTCTCACACCTTGGACGATTAAACTCCTCTAATTCAGGGGATGTTCCAAAAAAACTAGGGTAAGGGAGGTATAAATGTTTTAGGGAAAATTGGGTCATCATCCATCACTTCATTGTTTCATTATTTTGTACGATAGATAAAGTGTTTTTAATTGAATTGGATTGGACATTAGGATCAATTAATTTTGCAGGAAGGTGTAGAAATTTGTACACATCTATTTATATAGAGTACTAATTCTCTCTTAAAGGTCTGTCACATATCTCATCTTTAGCCCAAGAAGCTTCAACACCTACAACAATGCTTTTCCAATTTTGTTCTTTTCTTTTTGCACTTTCTTTCTTCTCTTTCCAATGGAAGAAATTACGAGAAAATCTCTGAGTACTTCCCCAAATTTCATGGATGGTAAACATGGTAAATCGTTGGCCTTGATTATGGGGCCTAACCCAGTGGGGGTTTCCCTCTTTATTTCATCTTCAATAATTAAGTTAATTTTATTAGCAAAGGAAACCAATAAATTAACACTAGTTAGTTTTTTTTTTTGTTAATTTTTTGTCAATTCCTATTTATTTTTAACCCTAATTGAATTAACATAATTAATCTACAATCCTAAATTAAATAATCGACCCTAAAACCCTAATTAATATACTATCATCCTCTTCTCTTTTATTCCTCTCTTTCCTTCCAAGGGTTTCTCGGTTTTGGCTTAAAACCAAGTGGTGACTCCACTCCTTCTTTCCTCATTGTGGTAGTGTAGTGCTTCACTCTAACCATCACACTACACTAGTGTCATAGAATTTTTTGAGTGTCATAGTGTGTCAAAGGATGAGTTAGGTTAGGAGGATAGTGTGTTCATTATCGTAATGCTTATAATGTGAATAATACATTATAAATAATATTAACCATGGCGTGTTGGGTGAAAATGATCCAAAGGAATTTGAACCTTTATGGTGGGAGTGTAAATGTCACTGCTTTGCTAGCCAACCAAGCCACTCTTAGCTTTTTACCACCATCACTACTACTACTACTACTTATTATTATTATTATTATGTGTTATTTGTTATTATTATGATTGATTATATATTATTCTTATTATTTGAAAAATATGGATATCTAGAAACTCTATTTTGTTTGAATAAAAGTTGATGCCCACTTTTCTAATAACTGTCTAGGTTAATGTTGTTGGATTATTGAGAGGGGGGGTGAATCAATAATAGAGAAATATAATCCTTTTTCTCCAAAAATACAAGTGTTATATCAATGTAGCATTATCATCCAATAGTTACAGAGTAAATAAGAAATGAACAAATGAACAATCACACACATACACAGTACACCAATTTTTTTACGTGGAAACCCAAAGAGGGAGAAAACCATATGTTGAAACAGTTATGAAATTTTTATCCCTAATGCCTAAATTTTTCTTTTTCGGTTTTCAGCTTTTCACAAAACACGAGTTTCGTTATCAATCCTAATCACACGATACTTTTTCTTAAAGTTTATAATTATTCAGATAATAAAAGGGAAAAAGGCTTACAAAATTATAAGACCCCTGACGCTTTTTATTTGAAATTATTTAAAACGTGTTAAATTTTAAAACTAACGATTTTAAAATTAAGCTTAAAGACTTTTCGAGACTCGAGGTTTGCTACAAACAAATTTTTCGATGCAAATCGAATTGCGAAATCCCGATCCCCGATTTCCCGAAATGTTGAAGTCTTAATTAAACCATAGATTAATTAATTCTCTTATAAGAAAGGTTAAGGGTTAAGATAATCATGTCGTGATTTTGGGATTCACGGTTCATTGAGATCACATCTCCTGTCATCATGTTTCCTGAAATCCCGAATCATGAAACCCTGATCCACAGTTCGCGTTAAATCAAACTAATTTTGTTTTGGCCTTAATCGTGATTAGTAAGTTAATTAAGATGAGTTAAGTCTTGTTTAAAAAGATGAGATTGGATTTCATTGATAACATACTTCTCGACATCATGATCCACGAAATCCCGAAAACGTTTAATCTCAATTAATTATTTTTCTAAAAATGTTTTAAGTCTTAATTAAAACATCGTGATTTCACGATTTCACAATTTCGGAAATCGTTTTTTATTGTTGACATACCTCTCGACATCAGAATTTCTGAAATCCCAAAAAGCGAAGTTTTCAACTTTAATCTATGATTATCACTAATTAACCTTTTGTTTTCAAAACAGGATTAATGGTAATCATTCTTTAAGTGTTTATTCAAGTTTCGCTTTCCGATTGAGTAAGTGTCTCATTTTCTTTAAAAACCCGAAGACGCCTAAATACGAACATTAAATGTGTATCTCGGAAATATATCTTCTGCATGAAAAGCCTTAAATTCATGACAGCTGTGTCAATCTTGTCATTTTTAAATATATTCAAAATTAACATTCAAATGTCTGTGTTTTCATTTTAAGCTGAGCTCGTTCATCCATTTTCTGTGACAGGTTTTCAATTAAACGCAAATTCATGGCACCCAAAAAGGCACCGAAGAAGAATGAAGACACACAGGAAGGAGATATCATCTCCGACACCACTCCAAAAGCTATAGACTCCATTAAATCTTGGACTCAAATCTCCGAATTGCTGGAGTATGAGCTTGAGAATGCTCATCCTAATTCTGAAAATCATTGTCGGGACATAGCTAAGTCAGAGCTTCATAATATCGTTGCATGCCCGTGGCTCGTGGCATACACTGATATGATCAGCTGGGCTCTGGATAAGGTCGATATCCCAACGAGGAGCATCTTAAATGACCAAGGAGATATCGTCGGCTCATTCAGGCCAGAACACATACAAGTAATGTATAAACTCTCGCCAAATCCTAAACATACTTTTAATCCTGAATTTTTAGCAGAGTTTCAGAGAAAATAATGTATTGAGGCAGACCAGACATATCCTGATATGATTAGAGAATGGGCGAGGTGTCCAACAAAGTTTAGAGTTGATTCCCATGGGATTTATGCTACAACATCCTTGAATGAATACATGGTATATCTAGCCATAATGTTATGTAGACTTTTCAAGAGAAAAGATCCCTGCCATTTTCATGCAGATTGGGTGCCCTTTTTAGAAGAAGCTTCAGAAGGAAATGGTTCTAACTGGCATAAGATTCTGTCAGATAACCTAACACAAGAAATCTTAAACTACAAAGCAACAAAATCAAAGGGACAACCAACAACCTTTTATATGTCTGCATACATTATGGATGCAATTTGTTATGTGAATCCTTTTCCATTAATGAATTGAAGTTGGAACATTTCTTGTCCAGAACCCATTCATAAATATCACTCAGCCCTTTGGGAAGAAAATGCTAAAAATGCATTTTATGAGGTTTTTCATTTTATTATAATTCCTATGCACAGAATATTTTTTGGATGTGAACCCCCTCGCATTTCTGATGCAATCACAAAAAATCTTAAAGCAGTTGCCAAGTGGTTTATTGAGGAGAATTTTTCCTACATTAGGGTTTACGGTTTCTCCATTCCCCCTCATGCACTCCCTAAATTCCTACTAGACAGATTGGTGTGCAGGGAGGTAGCCTATCAGATAGTAAAGGGTGGTGTTGGATTAGAATTAAAAGCAGCTCAGAAGAAGTCATGGCCATCTTTCCCTGTTCATATTGGGAAATTTTCGTTATTAAATTTAGGCCATTCTAAGGTAGAGGCTGAGTCATTAGAAGAAGTGAAATTAGTAGATATTGAGCACAAAAAGTATGACCCCTACCAAGTAATAAGTAGGCATTTCATACATTGTAATCTAAAGGCGTATGAACATGAAACATCTATTTATGATGATGTATTAAGGATTTTAAATCCTATGAAGAAGTACTGAATAGAGTACATGCCATGCCACCTGACTCACAGACCAGATTCGCGTTCTTTTAGAGCCATTGGCGAAGTTTCCTACCCAAAAGTTTGCAGGGTGAAGTTTCGACCCCACCTCCAGAACAGGAAGGGCCCCCTCCAGGGTTTGAAACTAATACACAGGATAAAACAAATACCAAAGGCAAGATGAAGAATATTGAGATACCTTCCCAATACAAAGAGGGTTCTCAAACAAAAGAATCAGAGACAACGAAGGGAAAAGAGCTGGAAACAACTCCAGAAATCATTAAGAATGTTCCAGAAAAGATAGGAGGAACAACATCAACAGAGCTCGGTAGTCCTATCACCTCCTTAACCCCATTGCAGTAAACTTATGGAACCCCCATGAAGGAGCTTTGTATGTCAGTGATTTAGAGCCAATTTCAAGAGATGAAATTCCCCCATTAGATTACTTTTTCAGTAAAAAGAGAAGAGCAATCTTGAAGCAGGAAATCCACCCAAGAGGAGAGGGAATGATTAAAAAGCATAGGGTCATTATAGATGGAAAGAAGCTTAAGGATGGAGAATTTTCTACGGAGTTAGCAAGTACGATGGGTGCTATAGCATAAAAAAATATATATTCTGTTGCCAGTTTAACAAGCATGCTCGAACAAAAAGACCAAACAATAATTCAGTTACAGGACAAATTAAAAGAAACTGAGAGAAATATCAGTTGGGGAGTACAAAAGGGTCTAGAACAAGCTAGACTAAAAGATATGCAAGTAATTCAGAAAATGAATAAAGACTTAGAGGAGGCAAAACAGATAATACAGGTTACACAGGCACAGGTCCAAAAGCTGGGAGAAGAAAATAAACATTTACAAGATAAAAATATTTCTATTACTAATCAAGTAGTAGAACTTGAAATTTTCAGGACACAAGCATTGGGGATATATTTGAAAATAGAGGAAGAACAATAGAAAGTGTTTTTGAATCTGGAAGTAGTCCATAATTATTTTCAAGAAACAAATAAATCTTTGGAGAATGTTTTTCAAAAGGAAAGGGAGGCGAAAGCAGCTAGAACGACTTTCCAAAAGGCAATAGCCTTCTCAAAAAAGGAAGAAGTTGGAAGGATTCATAAATTATCCATTTCTAAACAGGTTAAAGGGGACATAATACTTAAAGTGTGGGAAGCAAACCTAGCCGAATATAAAAGAATAACCAGAGAGGTCAGTGATGATTTCCAGGGAATTTATGATCTCTTAGAAAGAGCTTCATTGAATATCGGAACAGATGACTGTTTCGGATTATTAGGTGAGATTAATATTACCAAGAACCAGCTAAGGTTCAAAGAAGAGCTGGAGGAAATGAAGATAGAGATTCCAAAAATTAAATTAATCAATATCACAGAAATCAATAAATGGATGGTGACACCGAACCTAAAGTTGCAAACTATTAAGTTAACAGAGAAGATGATAGAAAATCGGTTGCCTGAATTACAGAAAAGATTTTTCTTGTTTGAAGCAAATGAGATACCAGATGCTCCCAGAACTTTTGTGAAATTTTTGGGAAAGTGTGTTCAGTGTCTTGAGGCGGAGAAAGGAAGTTCGTCAACACAAGCGTAAAAACATCTTTTTAAAATGTTGTTATCATTAGAAATTGTAAAGAAAATGTAAACGATTGACATTATTTTTATATGTAACCGTAATATTAGGAAGTTGGTTAGTCACCAACGAGAAAATTTTGATGAAGATGTATAAATGTAGTTTCTAAAGACTGAGAAAGGGGCTTTTGATTTTTTGGAGAGAGTCGATTGTATTAACAATTTTCCAATCCATCATAATATACATTACAAATGAGATTCTGAATCCTGCAAATTTGTAGCTATGTGTTCTTCAACCCTGTTTACTATACTTTATTGTATTTTTCGTTCAATGTTTTTCTAATGAACAATCAATTTGAAGTTATCTGCATCTTTGATTTCTAGTTCAGATTGGTTTGGATATCAAATTATTTATAGCTTTTCCTCTGAAATTGCTATCAATGATTTTAAGACCTGTTAATCATTTGAACCTTAATACTTAACTTTTCATTAGAAACCTCGTTTTCTTTCATTTTTATCTGTCGAAATATGAGATTCTTTCTTGATTAAAGTCTCATATTTTTTCTGTAGTACTTATTTGTTATTTTATAATTCTCAAATTGTTACAAAACCAGGAAACGACCTCGAATGTATTTATGTTAGTGTTTTGAATGTCAAAATTGTTTTTCCTATTCTCATCTCTGGAAAGTTTGAGGTAACATTTGATTAAAATTCTTTCACGATTAAATAAAATCTTATCCTCCATGACTGTTCCAAGTAGCAGACAACCCAACATTGAACCTAGCCTTCAAGATCAAACTAGTATTGCCTTGAACCTATTTAATACCATCTGACAAACAACAACTAACCGGGTCGAATTAGAACGTTCATGGGTTGCTATTGGGAGAGATATTAGCATCCAAGAACAACAGGAAGCTAGACAAAGACAGTTGAGAAACTGATTCTGCTTCACCCTTCCTTTTCAATTCTTATTCTCAAATTATTCTTTTTAACATTTACGGATGCCTTGACGGTATACTTTACAGCCTTAAAGTATAAACTTGGGAACAACATCTTTTTGGAGCCGTTGTCGGGGAGCGAAGAAATGAATCTTTTCCCTAGGAAGAACGACATTGACATTTTATGTTTTTGATAGTGAACAAGGATAGAAAACCTTTTAAGGCTACTAATATTATTCACTTGGCGACTCCATGATAACTAAACTGTCTATTAGCCAAAAGAACACCAGAAAAAACCCGGACAACAAGAAGACCTCGCCAGTCTCCGATCCGGAAAAAAAATTAAAATCACGAAAATCACTTAAACAAGTCTTTTTACCCACATATACTATATGTCAGCCTGACTTTACGCAGTTAAAATTTTTGGAAACTCTTGAAAGATCTCTTTCACTTCCCCTCTCATACGATACGTTCTCTTTTCCTGAAGTTTCCTCCCCAGATTTCCGAGAATCTTCTCCTCACACATTCCGAGCTTCAGCCTCAAATCTAACCATGGTTGCACAAGGAGGTGTTGGAGCTAGAGGTGGTGCCCCTGGAGGACGAGCAAGTGGTCAAGTACCACTTCCTGGAATCTTCGCTAAAGTAGCTGCTAGATATGCTCCCCTTGTTCTTCCCGTTCCTCTTCATGATCTCCCCGAGAATTATATGAAAAGTCTTCCAAAATTTACAAGGGAAGGGGATCTGACTGCCCAAGAGCATATAAACATTTTTGACCAATTTGCTGACATCCTCGAAATAGAACACGAAGATGTCTATTCTAGACTCCTCGTTCAAACTTTTGAAGGACAGGTGAGGACCTGGTTTCAATCCTTTGCAGCTGGATCTTTAAGACCTTATGAAGAACTTGGAAGTGCTTTTATTAGATAATGGGGAGAGAGGAAGGACCAACTCTACTACTTGACTGAATTTGGAGCCCTTAGAAAGAAAAACTCTAAATCAATTATAGAATTCACACAAAGGTTCAACAAGTTGTATAATAAAATCCTGGTTGAGGTTAAACCTTCACAACCCGCAGCAAAAGTGACTTTTGCTGGCGCTTTTGATCCTGAATTTGCCTTATTATTGAGAGAAAGGAGATCAACAGATCTCATGAAAATGAAGGATGATGTGCTTGAGATTGAATCAAACATGATGGCATCAGGGAAATTAAAAGCAAAGACTGAAACTAGAAACAAAGAAAATAGGAAATTCAAAGAACAAGGTGGACCTTCAGGATCGAGGAAATCCTCGGGAGATAGAATAGACGAAATGGCTAGGGTAATTAGAGAACTTTCAAACAAGATCTCAAAAATGGAACTAGAGAAATCGAAAAGGGATAATTTCCCCAGGAAAGATTTTAGAAGAAATCTTGATCCTGAGGGACCACAGAAAATAATTAAAAATGAAGACCAAAAAATTCCAACACCCTTCAAAAGTGAAAACTTCATTGGAGAGGAAGATCTAGGAGATTTTGAAGAAATCGATGAAGATATTAATAATCTTGGCGATGATAATAAATCACCTTATTTATCGAGACAGGATTACGAAGCATATTTAAATAAAGAAATTACATTGGAAGACCATGTTAGCAATAATATGTTTGAATATTTCACATATCAAGATATCGGAGATGATATCATAGTTGAATTACAGGGAAAATATAATTTAAGACCAAGGAACAAAAGTCTCCCAAATGTTCCAACAAAAAAGATTTTGCCAAGAAGCGAAACCGATGAGGCAACTCCAAAAGTTGTTGATAAATAGCCTGCGAAATAAAACACAGCTGATACACAACCTGTCCAGTCAGAACCAGTTGAAACACTCCCTGTGAAGACACAAGCTCCTATAAATGAAAACAAGTCCACATCATAACGAAAAGATGAAAAGAAAGGAATGGAGGCCCTGAACATAGAAAACGACAAGGCCCTAGGAAATTTTAATTTGGAAAACGAAATCAATAAAATCAAAATTCCTATTCCCCTTGTTGAATTAGATAAAAATCCCATATACAGAAAACAAATCGCCAAGATGATTAACTTTTCCAAAGACTAAAGCCAGGCCGACGTCATCAACTTAGAATATGACAAACCAAACATAGTCTTTGGTCCACACTTTGAAGGTGCGAGAGACACTGTGGCCCCCTTTTATATTACGTTAACCCTGTTTGACCACCTTCTCCATAATTGTATGTTGGATTCTGGAGCTTCCCACAATGTGATGCCAAAGGCAATTATGGAAAAACTTGGTCTTGAAATCACAATGCCCTATGGTGACTTATATTCTTTTGATTCGAGGAAATTCAAATGCATAGGTATGATTAAAGACCTAGTGGTAGGTTTGGCTCAAATACCTGCTAAAAGTATTCTTATGGATGTAGTGGTAGCTGACATCCCTCCAAAGTATGGTATGCTATTATCTAGGTCATGGGGTGCCAAGCTTGGAGGATCTCTCCAACTGGATATGACATACGCTACAATTCCAGTTTTCGGAGGACAATACACGCGTCTTTACAGAAAGACTAGGTTGGCATTTACGGTTGGTGATCCACACAAACCAAACAATCATCTAGTTTATATTGTTGACCAAGGCTTAGGAAATTGTATATTATCTATTGATGACGATTTTGAAGTGGATATAGACAAAAATTGTATAGAAGAAAAAACTGAAAAAAAAAAAAAGAAATAGAAAAAAATGTATATAACACTGGTCTATGGAAAATGTATTTTGATGGTGCCTCATCTTTCCTTGGAGCTAGAGCAGGAGCACTCCTTGTGGCTCCCGATGATCAATTCGTAATCCTCTTTTCATATAGGCTTCAGTGGAATGTGGATTGTACAAACAATGTATGCGAGTATGAAGCTTTAGTCCTAGGATTAGAAGCTGCTAGGAGGATGAAAATAAAGAAACTCGAAGTCTTTGGTGACGCCGAGTTAATTATAAAACAGGTGAATCGGAAGTATCAGGCCAAGAATCCTAGATTACAGTCCTATAGGAACTGTGTCTGGGATTTAATCGAGAATTTCTTCTTTTCTATGAATTTTCATTTCGTCTCAAGGTCTGAAAATCAACAGGCTGATGCTTTAGCCAAAGCTGCATCAACTTTCACACCCCCAACTGCTTTTAAATTAAAGTATCACATACAAATGAGACATCGCCCTTCGATACCAAATAACATACAACATTGGCAGGTCTTTGAAGATGATGAGCAGCTTCGAAAGTTTCTAGAATCATTAGATGAATTTGCAGAAACACATACCGATCAAGAAAATCAAAATGATCCCATTTGGATCATGCAAGAGGGGGAGGATTCTAAAGAGTTT
>ML866267.1:0-18957 GCA_009831015.1 Picea engelmannii | reverse complement strand
GAATAATTAATTTCCATAAATTTTCATTGTATATACCATTTTGTTTTTTATTTTTATTTTTTTCATAATTTTCTTTAGAAAGTCTATTCTCATTTTGTAAATAAATAAAAATAAAATAAAATTAGTTAAGTTTTTATACCTAAAAAAAAAATGTGTTTCTTATCCCAAAAAGATGATAGGTGAATAAAAGCGTTTTCAATACTTACACCTTAAGGGATTCACCTAGAACAAGTTTAAAGGCAATCAAAGTAAAAATCTTTATGAGAAGAGTCCAATTGGTTTTTTTTTAATTTACAACCTATGTTTTCTGACTTACAGATTGTTGGACGTCTCCTTTTTATACCCTCAGTTCAGTCTTATGCTTTTTCGGGTTTCCCATAGAGGTAGGAGAGATTATGTCTTAACTTTGAAGTCGAAAAATAGTTCTAAATCAGTAATACCAATCCTCATAGTTCTTATTCTCTGACTAAAAGTGGTTATTCTTAGGTTGATTATGAATCTCTTAGGTTTCTTAACAGTTTGTCTGAGGATTTAAGCTTGCTCAAAAGAAAACCCCTGAAAATAATCTTCCCTTTTTTTTTCTCTCAAGACTAAGGTGTTTTGAAAGTTGAGAAAAGATTGGTCTAGAGTAATCAAAACAGGTTGACAAACCTCTATTGTAAATTTTTACATAGATAACCACCCCTGATATTTTAAGTATCACTGATTTCCCCCGCCTTGTATTTATAAGCTAAATATAAGACAGATGGTGAAAGGAAATTCATACTTGATTTCCCCCATCTAGTCCTAAAGACGATGAAAGGAAATTCATTTAAATGATTTCCCTCGTCTAATATAAAAGAAACAGATAACTTCACCGGGGTATTGAATAGGCCCGTTGGCAGTGAAGTAATATATGAGTGTAAATATATAATTAGCACTTGAAGCGGTGAAAGGAAATTCAGTAAAAAAGGGACAGATAACTTCACTGGGGTACTGAATAGGCATGTTGGCAGTGAAGCAATATCTGAGGTATATGTAAGGTTGTCATACTTATCTATCACTCTATTCTAGTTACCAGTTTTTTTTTCGAAACCGGATCTTCATCCCAAATCTAGATAGAGCTCCCCTTTAAAAAAAAAAAAAAAGGTATAAGTTTTGTTTCGATTGATGCAAGCTGAAAGTCATAAATCTGTTGAGTTTCCTAAAATTGTTTTAATCATCTTAATACTAACTTAATTTCAGATGAGAAGGAGAATATTATGAAGACTACAACTGATTTTAAAACGAATAAGAAATTTTGAAAAGATTTTGAGAAGTTGAAATGAAATCTCTTTTTCCTCTTTTCCTTCTCCCTTAGCAATTTCATCAGTGATAAACCCTTGACACCATTAACCCAATGAAGGCACTAAGTATACATGTTCTCCTCGTCCCACAAGGAGACGAGGTCCCTAGTTGGAGCCTATGTTGAAACAATTCTTAAATTTTTATCCTTAAGGCCTAAATTTTTCTTTTTCGGTTTTCGGCTTTTCACAAAACACGAGTTTCGTTATCAATCCTAAGAACACGATACCTTTTCTTAAAGTTTATAATTATTCGGATAATAAAAGGGAAAAAGGCTTACAAAATTATAAGACCCCGGACGCCTTTTATTTGAAATTATTTAAAACATGTTAAATTTTAAAACTAACGATTTTAAAATTAAGCTTAAAGAATTTTCGGAACTCGGGGTTTGCTACAAACAAATTTATTGATGCAAATCGAATTGCGAAATATCGATCCCCGATTTCCCGAAATGTTGAAGTCTTAATTAAAAAACGGATTAATTAATTCTCTTATAAGAAAGGTTAAGGGTTAAGATAATCATGTCGCGATTTCGGGATTCGCAGTTCAGTGAGATCACATCTCTTGTCATCATGTTTCCCGAAATCCCAAATCACGAAACCACGATCCACAGTTCACGTTAAATCAAACTAATTTTGTTTTGGCCTTAATCGTGATTAGTAAGTTAATTAAGATGAGTTAAGTCCTGTTTAAAAAGAAAGTCGTCGCGATTTTTCGATTTCAGAGATCGGATTTCATTGATAACATACTTCTCGACATCAGGATCCCCAAAATCTCAAAAAAAATTAATCTCAATTAATTATTTTGCTAAAAAAAAATTAAGTCTTAATTAAAACATCGCGATTTCACGATTTCGCAATTTCGAAAATCATTTTTCATCGACGACATACCTCTCGACATCAGGATTTCTGAAATCCTAAAAAGCAAAGTTTCTAGCTTTAATCTATGATTAGAACTAATCAACCTTTTGTTTTCAAAATAGGATTAATGGTAATCATTCTTTAAGTGTTTATTCAAGTTTCGCTTTTCAATTGAGTAAGTGTCTCGTTTTCTTTAAAAACCCGAAGATGCCTAAATACGAACATTAAATGTGTATCTCGGAAATATATCTTCTGCATGAAAAGCCTTAAATTCGTGACAACTGTGTCAATCTTGTCATTTTTAAATATATTCAAAATGAACATTCAAATGTCTGTGTTTTCATTTTAAGTTGAGCTCGTTCATCCATTTTCTGTGATAGGTTTTCAATTAAATGCAAATTCATGGCACCCAAAAAGGCACCGAAGAAGAACGAAGACACACAGGAAGGAGATATCATCTCCGACACCACTCCACACACTATAGACTCCATTAAATCTTGGCCTCAAATATCTGAATTGTTGGAGTATGAGCTTGAGAATGCTCATCCTGATTCTGAAAATCATTGTCGAGACATAGCTGAGTCAGAGCTTCATAAGATCGTTGGACGCACGCGGCTCGTGGCATACACTAATATGATCATCTGGGCTCTGGATAAGGTCGATATCCCAATGAGGAGCATATTAAATGACCAAGGAGCTATCATCGGCTCATTCAGTCCATAACACATACAAGTAATGTATAAACTCTTGCCAAATCCTAAACATACTTTTAATGCTGAAATTTTAGCAGAGTTTCAGAGAAAAGAATGTATTGAGGCAGACCAGATATATCCTGATATGATTAGAGAATGGGCGAGGTGTCTAGCAAAGTTTAGAGTTGATTCCCATGGGATTTATGCTACAACATCCTTGAATGAATACATGGTATATGTAGCCATAATGTTATGTAGACTTTTCGGGATAAAAGATCCCTGCCATTTTCATGCAGATTGGGTGCCCTTTTTAGAAGAAGATTCAGAAGAAAATGGTTTTAACTGGCATAAGATTCTATCAGATAACCTAACACAAGAAATCTTAAGCTACAAAGAAGGAAAATCAAAGGGACAACCAGCAGCCTTTTATATGTCTGCATACATTATGGATGCAATCTGTTATGTGACTCCTTTTCCATTAATGAATTGGAGTTGGAACATTTCTTGTCCAGAACCCATTCATAAATATCACTCGGCCCTTTGGGAAGAAAATGCTAAAAATGCATTTTATGAGGTTTGTCATTTTATTATAATTCCTATGCACAAAATATTTTTTGGATGCGAACCCCCTCGCATTTCTGATGAAATCACAGAAAATCTTAAAGCAGTTGCCAACTGGTTTATTGGAGAGAATATTTCCTACATTAGGGTTTACGATTGTTCCATTCCCCCTCATGCACTCCCTAAATTCCTACCAGACAGATTGGTGTGCAGGGAGGTAGCCCATCAGATAGTAAAGGTTGGTGTTGGATTAGAATTAAAAGCAACTCAGAAGAAGTCATGGCCATCTTTCCCTGTTCATATTGGGAAATTTTTGTTATTAAATTTAGGCCATTCTAAGGTAGAGGCTGAGTCATTAGAAGAAGTGAAATTAGTAGATATTGAGCACAGAAAGTATGACCCCTACCAAGTAATAAGTAGGCATTTCATACATTGTAATCTAAAGGCATATGAACATGAAACATCTATTTATGATGATGTATTTAAGGATGATAAATCCTATGAAGAAGTACTGAACAGAGTACAGGCCATGTCACCTGACTCACAGACCGGATTCGCTTCTTTTCAGAGCCATAGGCGAAGTTGCCTACCCAAAAGTTTGCAGGGTGAAGTTTCGACCCCACCTCCAGAATAGGAAGGGCCCCCTCCAGGGTTTGAAACTAATACATAGGATAAAACAAATACCAAAGGCAAGATGAAGAATAATGAGATACCTTCCCAAGAAAAAGAGGGTTCTCAAACAAAAGAATCAGAGAAAGCGAAGGAAAAAGAGATGGAAACAACTCCAGAAATCATTAAGAATGTTCCAGAAAATATAGGAGGAGCAGCATCAACAGAGCTCGGTAGTCCTATCACCTCCTTAACCCCATTGCAGTCAATTTATGGAACCCCCATGAAGGAGCTTTGTATGTCAGTGATTTAAAGCCAATTTCAAGAGATGAAATTCCCCCATCAGATTACTTTTTCAGTAAAAAGAGAAGAGCAATCTTGATGCAGGAAATCCACCCAAGAGGAGAGGGAATGATTAAAAATCATAGGGTCATTATAGATGGAAAGAATCTTAAGGATGGAGAATTTTCTACAGAGTTAGCAGGTACGATGGGTGCTTTAGCACCAACAAATATATATTATGTTTGCAGTTTAACAAGCATGCTCGAACAAAAAGACCAAACAATAATTCAGTTACAGGAGAAATTAAAAGAAACTGAGAGAAATATCAGTTGGGGAATACAAAAGGGTCTAGAACAAGCTAGACTAAAAGATATGCAAGAAATTCAGAAAATGAATAAAGACTTAGAGGAGGCAAAACAGATAATACAGGTCACACAGGCACAGGTCCAAAAGYTGGKAGAAGAAAATAAACATTTACAAGATAAAATTATTTCTATTAMTAATCAAGTAGTAGAACTTGAAATTTTCAAGACACAAGCATTGGGGATATATTTGAAAATAGAGGAAGAACAGTAGAAAGTGTTTTTGAATATGGAAGTAGTCCAGAATTATCTTCAAGAAACAAATAAATCTTTGGAGAATGTTTTCCAGAAGGAAAGGGAGGCGAAAGCGGCTAGAACGACTTTCCAAAAGGCAGTAGCCTTCTCAAAAAAGGAAGAAGTTGGAAGGATTCAGAAATTATCCATTTCTGAACAGGTTAAAGGGGACATAATACTTAAAGTGTGGGAAGCAAACCTAGCCGAATATAAAAGAATAACCAGAGAGGTCAATGATGATTTCCAGGGAATTTATGATCTCTTAGAAAGAGCTTCATTGAATATCGGAACAAATAATTGTTCCGGATTATTAGGTGAGATTAATATTACCAAGCACCAGCTAAGGTTCAAAGAAGAGCTGGAGGAAATGAAGATAGAGATTCCAAAAATTAAATTAATCAATATCACAGAAATCAACAAATGGATGGTGACACCGAACCTAAAGTTGCAAACTATTAAGTTCACAGAGAAGATGATAGAAAATCGGTTGCCTGAATTACAGAAAAGATTTTTCTTGTTTGAAGCAAATGAGATACCAGATGCTGCCAGAACTTTTGTGAAATTTTTGGGAAAGTGTGTTCAGTGTCTTGAGGCAGAGAAAGGAAGTTCGTCAACACAAGTGTAAAAACATCTTTTTTAAATGTTGTTATCATTAGAAATTATAAATAAAATGTAAACGGTTGACATTATTTTTATATGTAACCGTAATATTAGGAAGTTGGTTAGTCACCAATGAGAAAATTTTGATGAAGATGTATAAATGTATTTTCTAAAGACTGAGAAAGGGGATTTTGATTTTTTGGAGAGAGCCGATTGTATTAACAGTTTTCCAATCCATCATAATATACATTACAAACGAGATTCTAAATCCTGCAAATTTGTAGCTATGTGTTCTTCAACCCTGTTTACTATACTTTATTGTATTTTTCGTTCAATGTTTTTCTAATGAACAATCGATTTGAAGTTATCTGCATCTTTGATTTCTAGTTCAGTTTGGTTTGGATATCAAATTATTTACAGCTTTTCCTCTGAAATTGCTATGAGTGATTTTAAGACCTATTAATCATTTGAACCTTAATACTTAACTTTTCATTAGAAACCTCGTTTTCTTTCATTTTTATCTGTCGAAATATAAGATTATTTCTTGATTAAAGCCTTATATTTTTTCTGTAGTACTTATTTGTTATTTTATAATTCTCAAATTGTTACAAATCCAGGAAACGACCTCGAATGTATTTTTGTTAGTCTTTTGAATGTCAAAATTGTTTTTCCTATTCTCATCTCTAGAAAGTTTGAAGTAACATTTGATTAAAATTCTTTCACGATTAAATAAAATCTTATCCTCCATGACTATTCCAAGTAGAAGACAACCCAACATTGAACCTGGCCTTCAAGATCAGTCCAGTATTGCCTTGAACCTATTTAATACCATCTTACAAACAACAACTAATCGGGTCGAATTAGAACGTTCATGGGCTGCTATTGAGAGAGATATTAGCATCTAAGAACAACAGGAAGCTAGACAGAGACAGTTGAGAAACTGATTCTGCTTCACCCTTCCTTTTCAATTCTTATTCTCAACTTATTCTTTTTAACATTTACGGATGCCTTGATGGTATACTTTACAACCTTAAAGTATAAACTCAGGAAAAACACACATAATGGTTTTTCTTATATGTCTTGAAGTATTACATTCATTGGAAGCACCAAATTCCTTTGTTTTCCAACTGCAACTAGAATGAGGCTCCAACCCCCTAGTTTCTCAGGCTACAACCTGAGGGAAGCTCCAACTCCCCAATTCTCTGGCTACAACCAGAAGGAGGCTACAACCCCCTATTTTCTTCGGCTACAACGAGAAGGTGGCTACAACCACCAGTCCTTGCCTCGTCCAACTGCCCTAAAGTAGAAGTAGAATGATGAAACCATTGTCACACTATCGTTGTGAGATATACCAATGTACAGTTGTATCAACCTGTACCACTGACCTGCATCTGACCTGTACTAGAACTGAACATGTATCAAAAAAATACAATAGGTACGAGGTGTGTAGTATTGCATCACGCATATCTATGTTCCCTATATGTTATGCAACCCGCGTATGTACGCGACCACACTGTTATGCAACCTGTGTATGCCTTCTGAAAACTAGGGTTTCCTTTCTCTTGAAAACGTTTGACCATGTGCAACTTCTTTCACATAGATTTGTAACCTATCACTACATCTAGACTGCATTTGTACCCTGTGCATGCATCCTCATACATATCTCTCTCTAGCCATGTGCCATAAGTGTGTGTAATCATGAATAAGTATAATAACCCTCAGATGATCTAGACTTCAAACCCTTTCTGATATTCAGCCTCTCAATACATCAACCAATACAAGCTCTCAACTATATACCACAAAAACCCTTAGCCATATGACAAGAAATACAAGATGTGCCTCAACAAAAAGCATCAATGATAAATATACCAACACTGTATTTCTATAGATCTGACTTATACAAAAGATCCCATGCATCCACTAGTCTCTCTAGGGAGAATTCTCAAATTTCCATAACCATTTCTCATGCATACATCAAAATCCAATTATTCATAGAAATAAGACATACCTTTTGAACCAATGAATAGATCTGATGTATCTGAGCACTGTAGACCTTCCTGGGATCTTGATCTTAGAAACTAGAACCTTTGCATCTTCATCTCTTCATGTTTCCATGGAATTACCAACATGTACGCACCCTAATACACTGCTAGCATGTGTACGTACACACCCTAATACACTGTCAATTTGTGTAGTGTACACACCCTAATACAATGTCAGCCCGTGTACGCCTCATAAACTAGGTTTTTTTAGTATTCGCTGTAATCCCGAGAATTTCATCGTCAACCCTTCGTACTACCTCAGACTTTCGCAACTTTAGATGTATCAATGAGTACTTGCAATAAGCCTCACACAACAAAAGATATTCAATGTGTTCAAGTGTGATTAAATGCGAGAGATTTTCCTCTTATTTATACTTTCATGTCACATTAGACTTTCCTTATTTTAGGGAGTTCTCCACTTAAATTATTATTTAAATAATTTCTTTTGCAAACACTTTGACTTTTAAGGGCTTCTATATGACTCATGATGGTTCTCCAACTTCATATGGCCATAACTCTCTAACTTTGAGGAGTTATTTGGTGTTCCACATACCACCAGAAATGGCATGACAAGCACTATCCATCTAAGATAGTTTCACTCACAAATTCACTAACCTTCATCTCATTATTCCACAATTAAGCATGGGTTCTCTAACCATACTTCTAGGATAACTCAATCCACAAAGCATCTTCCTGTGAGGGATTTCACCATAAGGGGACCACTTTGGAGTTCATTCATTCGTATTTCTTATCAACCATGACAAGAAAATAATGAGTCATCTTTACATCAAACAAACTTGAGTCCACTACCCAAACCTTTTTGCTACTGGACTTTCTTCAAGGGTTGACATCAATGACAACCAACCTTAATCAACAAATGCTTTATCTGCATATTATAAGATCATTCCAAAAGTTATTCCACAAAGAAATCTATCAAAGATACAAGTGGAAAAATATTTAGTGTGGGGATATTTCGATGGATCTTGTCAAGGCCCAAATTCTATTTATGGGAATGGCTTCATTCTATATCTTTTAGAGGCACACAACCTTTAGTCAAAGGTAATATAGGAAGAGGAAAAAATAACCAAGGGGAATTCAAGGCTTGATTCTACTTACTAAAATATTACTTGAATAGAGGGATTGATAAGCTTCAGGTCATGGGTGATTCATCTATCATCGTTAATTGGATGAAAGGAAGCCTCCAAGTACAGGATAATTCTCTCCTTACATTAGCACATCAATTAAAGTCAATATCTAATCAGTTTCTTTAGGAGCACAACAAGATTGCAGATCACCTCTCAAAGGGGAAGGACTTCATTTACTTGAGCTTTATGGTTCCTTGGAAGAAGTACACAATGACTAAATAGTGACTTAACAATAGTTTTCCTTTAATGATTTATGAACTCTTTTTGAACCAATAATTTATCAATACATGCGATTGGTAAAGTCTACTATTTGTTTCCAACTACTTGATAGATAATATATGTAATATTATGAAAGTTGTGGATCTTTATGGTTCTATAGTGAATGATTCTAAAGATATCTATTTGTAGATTATATTTTTTGGATTGTGTCTAGAACACCTAAGTATTGTATTTTTGTTTATCTAAATATTTTTTTTCTTGGAATAATTTTTATATTTTATTGATATTATTAGTTTATATGTTGCTTGGTGTCAACATAAAACTCAATGATATCTTTAATGGAGCCACTATTATTTTGACCCATAAATACACATTTGTATACATTCTCTTAAACATTAATAAGAACAATGTGGTAGTCATTCTATAAAACACTTTTTATGAATTTTATAATGTTCAACATGGAGATTATTAATAACAAAATTAATCATTTTAATGAAGCGTTGACATAGAAAAATTACTTAAACGTTTTTTTTTATATATAATAAATCATGCAAAACCTTATAATGTTGTGTCTTGAGTGGGTCTAATGGTTGAGAACATGTGTTTCCTCCTTGGAGGTCACAAGTTCAAATCCAAAGGTGGGTAGGGTATGCACACCTCCGTAGACTTTAGCAGTGAAATTGTTGCACAGTCTCAGACACCAATTTGATATCTAGCTTGACCATAACCTTAAAATTAGATTATTATTATATATTTAATTAATATCGTATGATAAAATGTTAAAAATAAATTTAAAAAAAAAACCTCGAATAAAAATTAAAAAAAAAATAAGAAATAAAATTGTCACTTTTGAATGGTTGAAGTTTTGGGTTATGAGTCTCTCAACTCAACCCGGTGGAAGTTTTGGATTATGAGTCTCTCAACTTCTTTGGAAGTCCTAAACTCAACCTTCAAAATTTGAGATTGACTTATCCCCTAGAGGGGAAATGTTCAAAGCAAATAACAAATGTTGATTGGAAATGTTCAAAGCAAATAACAAATGTTGATTTCTTATAGGAAAATGTTTGGTAATGTGACATATTGTCCTCAAATATGTTACTTTACCATTTCCACCAACCCACTTATCATAACTAAGCATTTGAATTCACTTATTATAATGAGGCATCAACTTCAAAGACCATAACTCCCATGATATTAGTTCGTTTTGAAAGATTCTCAAGCCAAACTTAAGGTATTTTAAAATCATAAAATTAATAATAGTTTTAAAACCATAGCTTTCAATTGAGCCAATCATATAGCTCTTTCATCAACTTGCACAAGAAATTAAGGAAATATTTATTAATATTTAGAAATTTCATTTTTTTCAATTGCATTGAGAGTGACATATTTATTATTAATGGTTAGAAATTTCATTTCACTGATTGTGACAATACTCTTGTATATCCAACATTTAACTAAAACGCAAGGCATACATTTCCATCGGGGCCTCTCGTAGTTCAATTTTTCGCTGAAACATAAACCTCCAACTTAAACCGAATTTCCATCGGATAAAATTTTCAATGTGACATCAAACACAAAATTTGTCATTGATATTTTCCAAGAGTGTTTAATTAAAATGAGATTTTTTCATATAACATCTTTTTGTTGCAACGTTTTACTTGGTAAATTTGTAAGAAAATTTTGATTGTCATTAACCAACTTTTAAAATCATTCTTAATACAATTAAATTAATTTGGAAAAAAATATTTTAATAATAATAATGATTATATTGTATAAAAGAAATAAAAAATGATAGGAAAACCAAGCCGTTTAAGAATACATAAAGAGAAAACTCTTATCCTCTAAACTTTCCAATCTCCAAACAAAATAAGATGGAATGTGAACTTCTTTCTTACTTAATTTCTTACCCTAATTTACATAATAAACTATAACTTAATAAATTATTTAACAAATTGACTTCCTCGAAGGAAATATATGACAAAAGAACATTTAAATTTGAGATTAACCTTGTAAATAATAATCAAATTTAGCTAGTAAAGGTTGTGATCTCATCTCTTTGTTGCGCTCAACCTTTATTTCTTAGTCTTCTTTCCTTATCTTCCTTCTCCAAGTTGCATGTGAGGAGTTGATAGTCTATTTGAAGACCCAACATATGTGGGGGTTTGAGGCTCAATGTTTGGTTGCTCCCTAGGATGGGGATTCTCCACCTCTTGTTGGATTGTTTCCTCATTTATTTATTTCTCTACCTTCTTAGTTGCTTCCTCTCTTAGGCTCAACCTCCTTCATTGGATCTTCTTGAGCATTAGGGTGGGTTCACAAAATTGCTTCCCTTTTTCATTGCAACTGGAACATGCACCCATTATTGTTTTCAGGAACGCCCGTACATTCTTACGTAAATATATTCGACCTTTTCCAAAGCTCCATGTAGGAAATTACCACATGAACCAAAATTTCCACGTCATTTTTTCAATAAAAAGAATGTGCACATGTTAGAAAAACATGCACATTTTAAGGTGCACACTCATTAAAAACACATGCATGTTCCTCTATGTAATTTTTTTTTAAATGTGACCACATTCTTTATTCCCACCCCCCCAAACCATGACACTTTCTTCCTATTTCTTCTGCTTGACCATGAGCATATTATTACTTCAAGCCCAATCTCAACGAGGAAAATCAAAAGGGACATTGGCATCATTAACACTTAGGGTTTTTAGTAGAGGAGCTCTCATTTCCATGTAGATTTTATTCAAAATCTCAATTTTATATTTGTTCAATTATAGGAATTTACATAATTTTTAAAATATTTTGTTATTGTTCAAATGTAGCTTTTATTCTGCCACTATGGAGAAAAACCTCAATCCAAACCCAAACCCTAACTCCCCACAAGACCCATACACATAAATTAATCAATGTTTAGATGAACTGATACACTTAATTGGTAAGGTTAGGAACACTAGAGAGCCATTTCATATGTCATTTTCCACTTCAATTGATGACATTGTTGTTTCAATTGGCCATGCCCATGGCCAATTATCTAATATATCTGAATATAAGGCTAGGATAAGAGGGTACTACTCCATCGATATTAGTGAGGAAAAGGTTAAAAGGATGCATATAACCAAATATATCATTGCCCAATTGTTTATTGACCCTAAAACTCACCAAATCCCTGATCCGAGAAAGAAGCATATTTGCATGGACTAATGCACATTCCAACCATGGAAAGACCATTAGATGAATAGGTGGTTTATGTTAATTGATAAAACTTCCTGTAATAATAGGGAGGTTCCCTTGTATTTTCTTTGTAAATTATCAGTCAAGTTTATTATGGTTCTCAAAGTAAATTAGTTTGATATTGGTGAATTTCAAGGAGTTTGTCTTGGCTCTGCTCAGAATCAAGCAAGGACCAAGTATAACCCATTTTGAGGGTCGCTCACTCTTATGAATATGCATAATCCCCCCTAGCCACCTCATTGTGGAGATATGATTCAAGCCATTTGTACTATGATATCATCCTCAACATGTAGTTTAATTCAACATAGTGCATTTGTGGCAACATCTTGTTGGGAGCCATTATCTTATGATGTTAGACCCCTAGGTGTAGGGCCTTTAGGCCACATCGATTCTAGACCATGCACGCCATCTAGCCAAACTATCCATTCTAGTTCTATCCCAATTGTTGCTCATCAATGCTCTCATTGCAAGCATACTTGTCATGGCCCAATAAAGGATCATGTTTAGGAAGGTTTATTAGATGAGGTTACTATGACATATTTTTAATACTTTTGTTGATTATGTATTTAATTTTATAGTTGAAAATATTTGGTAAAGATAACTTTAAAGTATTTGTAGTTGTATTTTATTTTTTGGCATGTGTAGCTCCTGTGAGATTATACATCTTCATTTAGGTGGTAGGGCACATATTATCTCGGACTTGATGTAGCAATTGTAGTAGTATGTGAAATTGGAGCACCTCACACACATGTATTTCGTCGACCTTATGCTCCGCCCACATTAAGTTGAACTCAAGTTATATGTTAGATATTTGTATAATTGTAACCATAAATGACTGAAAATAAGTATGTGTCTTTTAATTAGACCATAATTAAGAACAATGCAAATGTAGATTGGGGGATGGGAGCTACACTCATTTTCTTATATGAACATGAATATGAATATGAATCATGTAATTGTTATCTTCAATCTCAATTCGAGTGTGAACAACCAGCTTACCTTTTAAATATTTTCATGCCAATTCAGTTATGGCCATTAGAAGTTCACTTTAACAATTAGGTAATTTTGTTTCCTTAAACAAGGGACTTTGATTAGTATTTGGTCTACTTGTCTTGTGGCTTGTCTTGGAAACCCCATATTGTTTTTAGGTTTTAGGATGGCATCTTGTAAATATTCCATGCCACTCATCTCAAGGAAGTGGGAAACCTAATTTTTTTTTGGTCTCCTCACTTTCTTATGCACAGGTAGGCTTGCCAATTTGGGCTTCCGAGTCATCTAAAAATGGTTAATAGGTGACCAATACTTCTCCTTATTTGAAAACTTTGTTGTCTTTTTTACCAAGCAATCCATTGTAGTTTTGTTTCCTCCACCTCATTGTTCACCTTCGTCTTCCTCTTCTCATTCTGCATGGTGTTTGCCTTATGTTTCGTTTATAGTTTGGTCTTATTTCCTTGTGGATTGTCTTAGAAACCCCTTTTTTTGGTAGGTGCAAGGATGGAGTTATTCCATGCCAATTGTCTTATGGAAGTGGAAACCCAAATTTATTCAAGGCCTTCTCATATTTTCCTTATGTATGGATGGGTTTGTCAATTTTGGCTTGCAATTCATATCAAAAAAATTTAAGTGGTCATTGGTACCTCTCTTTATTTGAAAATTTTGTTGTATTTTTACCAAGTGCTCCCTTACAGTTTCATTGTCTTTTCCTTGTTTTTCACCTTCACCTTCCTCTTCCTATTTTGTAGGGTGTTTTCCTTGTGTTTCATTTAATGTTAGGTCTTCATGCCTTAAGGATTTTCTTGGAAACCCCATGTTTTTGGTGGGTGTAAGGATGAAAGCTCATAGATATTCCATGCCACTCATCTCATGGAATAATAAAACCCCAAATATATTCAAGGTCTCCTCACTTCTTACTTTTGCATGGGTGGGCTTGCGAATTTGGGCTTGTAAGTCATCTCAAAATAGTTAAGTTGTGACCAACAACTCTTTTTTACAATTTTGTTGTCTTTTTACCAAGAAATCCCTTATGGTTTCATTGTCCCCACCTTGTTGTTCACCTTTGTCTTACTTTTCTCATTCTACATGGTGTTTGCCTTGTGTTTCATTTAGTGTTTGGTCTTCTTTCCTTGTGGATTTTCTTAGTAACCCCATTTTTTTTTGTGTTGGTTTAATATTATGGAATTACATAAGTCAATGTTATTTTATTCTTGAGTGAGAAGTAAACGAATATAAATGTTTCATGGTGAGAATTTGATTCTTGTGAATTTGCTTGTATATTGTGTTCATTTTCAACAATTTTTGTTTGTTATACAATTGTATGAATAGCTTCAAAAGACATATCCCTTATGTTATTAATTTATTTTCTTTAGCCCCAAGTTGGCCATTGGAAAGTGGTTAGTTTATTGTAACATAATCCTTTACATTCTCTTGATTGCAATTCTTTATGCTTAACCTTGTTAAACATTGGATTGGACCTCCTTTACACAGTGATAACTTCCACCTTTCTCTCCTATTTTTGACACCACTTCCACATGGTGTTTTCATTCTGTTTCATTTAGTGTTTGGTCTTATTTCCTTGTGGCTTCTCTTGGCAACCCCATATTTTTGGTAAGTTTAAATATGGAGGCTCATAAATATTCCATGCGACTATTCTCAAGGAAGTGGGAGACCCCAAATTCATTTGGTCTTTTTTCTTCTTCCTTTTGCATGGGTGGGCTTGCCAATTTGGTCTTGCATGTTGTCGCAAAAATGTTAACTGGTGACCAATACCTATCCTTATTTGTCAATTTTGTTGACTTTTTACCAAGCACTCCCTTATGGTTTCCTTTTCCTTCATCTTCCACTTATCATTCCACTTTGTGTTTACCTAGTGTTTTGTTTGTTGTTTGGTCTTCTTGCCTTCTGGTTTATCTTGGAAACCTCGTCATTTTGGTAGGTCTAAGGATGTAAACTCTTCAATATTCCATGCCATTCATCTCATGTGAATGGGTAACAACAAATTTGTTCAAGGTCTCATCACTTCTTCCTTGTGCATAAGTAGACTTGCCAATTTGGGCTTACAAGTCATCTCAAAAAGTTTAAGTGGTGATCAAGACCTCTCCTTATTTGTCAATTTTTGTTGTATTTTTACTAAGAACTCCCTTATGGTTTGATTTCCTCTGCCTTCTTTTTTTCCTTTTTCTTCCTCTTCGTGTTATGTACGGTGTTTGCCTTATGGTTCATTTGGTATTTGGTCTTCTTATCTTGTGGATTGTCTTGGAAACCCCATTTTTTTGGTAGGTGTAAGGATGAAAACTCATAGATAATCCATGTCACTTGTCTCATGAAAGTGGGAAACCTCAAATTCATTCAAGGTATCCTCACTTCCTCCTTGTGCAGAAGTGGGCTTGCCAATTTGGGCTTGTAAGTCATCTCAAAAAATTTAAGTGGTGACCAAGACCTCTCCTTATTTGATAATTTTGTTGTCTTCTTACCAATAACTCCCTTGTGGTTTCATTTCCTCCATTTTGTTGTTCACCTTAATTTTTCTCCTCTCATTCAACATGGTGTATGCCTTGTGTTTTGTTTATAGTTTGGTCTTATTATCTTATGGCTTGTATTGGAAACCAAATAATTTTGGTAGGTGCAAGGATGGTGGATCATAAATATTCCATGCCACTCATCTCATGAAAGTGGAAAACCCCAAATTTTTTCAAGGTATCCTCACTTCTTCCTTTTGCATGAGCGGGCTTTCCAATTTGGGATTGCAAGTCATCTAAAAAATGTGAAGTGGTGACCAAGACCTCTCCATATTTGAAACTTTTGTTTCCTTTTTACTAGGTGTTGCCTTGTAGTTTCATTTCCTCTGCATTGTTGTGTTCCTTCATCTTCCTCTTCCCATTCCACATGGATTTTTACTCATGTTTCATTTAGTTCTTGGTATTCTTATATTATGACCTATCTTAGTAACCCCATATTTTTGGTAGGTGTAAGGATGGTGGACCATACATATTCCACACCACTCATCTCATGGAAGTGGGAAACCCCAAATTCATTCAAGGTTTCCTCACTTCTCCCTTGTGCAAGGGATGGTTTGTCTATTTGGGCTTTCAAGTTACCTCAAAAAGGTTAAGTGGTGACCAATACCTTTCCTTATTGAATAATTTATTTTACTTTTATCCAACACTCACTTGTGGTTTCATTTCCCAAACCTTGTTACTTGCATTTGTCTTCCTCTTCTTGTTTCACATGGTGTTTTCCTTGTGTTTTGTTTAGTGTTTGTTATTATTTCCTTGTGGCTAGTGTTGACAACCCAATATTTTTGGTAGATGTGAGGATGGTGATTCATAAACATTCCATGCCAATAATCTACCCCAAATTTGTTCCAGGTCTACTCACTTCTTCCTCATTCATGAGCATGCTTGTCGATTTGGGTTTGAAAGTCATTTGTAAAAGGTTAAGTGGTGACCAATACATCTCCTTATTTGAAAATTTTGTTTTATATTTACCAAACACCTCTTTCTGGTTTCCTTGCCTCCACATAAGTTTTGACCTTTGTCTTCATATTCTTGTTCCACATGGTGTTTTCCTTATGTTTTTCTTTGGTGTTTGGTCTTCTTTCCTTATGTCTCATCTTGGAAACCCCATATTTTTTTTGTTGGTTAAAAATTATAGAATTATATCATATTTTGTTTTATACTTAAGTGAGAATAGAATGAATATCAATGTATCATGGTTCCAACTTAGATATTTCCTAATTCAGTGAACACTTAGCTGGATTTATAAATTTGTTGTTTTTCCAATGTCCAAGTTATTTATGAGAAACCAATTATAATGTTTTATTGTTTATATAGGTTTCCATCAAAGATATAGAGCAACCATTTCCATTTGGGGATGACAGATCACCCCATATTCAATTATCATGTGTCAAGGTAGATATGGTTTTAACGTGAAATTTGTTAGCGTATTTTGGTTGATTTTTATGTTTTTGTATTGATACAAAGACTAAAATATTATAAATGTGTATCCAGGCCCCATCATTCTTCTTCCATTCACTGTTATCACCTTTCCCCATCCATACCACACCTACACCATACATTCAACAATACAAGGTGGGTTTGATCCCTAGGCACCCTACCCCAGCCCTCGATATACCATTTTTCCCCATTGAGGGACCTTTTCTGATGCTACATCCCATGGGGTTTTATTGTTGCCCACCCCACCACCTTTTCAAATCCACCCATACACTTTGGTTGCACCCATACATCTTGATATAGCTCCCTTTGTTGTGTCCACCATTGCATATACTATGGTTACATCTATAGTGGCTCCATCTACATCCACCTCATCCCCCATTTTTAACTTAGAGTAGGTTTTTCAATCAATTCCTCCACCTCCTATATAGGAAGGCTAATCTATGTTGTTACTTGAGATAGTCACAGTGAGATCATTAGTCGACAAAATTCTTATCCAATGTCAATGGAATTGATTTTAGGAATTTTGATTTTTTTCGTTAATTGATTCTTGTAATTATTTCAAGGAGGCATCATAAAGAAGCTTGGGGCACATAGGTGGTGATCAACACCCTCAAGAATTGTAGTCTCATCTACGATGAGTTTTGTTATATTTATTATAATTTTCTTTTCTAAGTTTGTTAATTAATAAAATTATGGAAAAATATCTTATATGAATGTTGTTTCCTTTTTAGTCTCTTGAAAGATGCACCACTCCCAAATGAAAGAAGAGTTGAATTCAAAATCAACTTGCATCATACGAGCCTCTTTATTGTAAGGTTGAACAAAATTTGACTGTCTACTTTCTCCCTTGGTATAATTAATGTCCTGTAAAATTTTGATGTTTACTTCAACTTCATCATTGTTTATTGATGCAATATTAATTGGAGGTTTAATTGTTGTCAAAATTAGAACACCCTCCACTTGGAACATATGCTTCACTTATGGTGATGAAGTAGAGATCACTGCAACATCTATTGTGTAAGGAATTGAGGTGGTGACTGATGGATGTTTTTGTTTTTCCACACCTAAATCTACTTTTTCTCTTATTTCAATGAATTTTTCAGGGGGCTTCTCCTTCCTATTAGACTTTCTTTCTTTATTGTGTCTATTTCCCATCTTCACAAAAATCAAATACAACAAAAACTTAACAAAAAATGCCTTCCCAATTACACTAAACAACCAAAATTATTGCCACACTAGTATTTCCTAGGAAACGATTGTGTTTGTGTTAAAAAGGCCTTGATTTTAAGAGACAACAAAGTTGGGTTAATGTTGCTTTTGTTTTATATAGGTAGGAACACATGTGCATTATTATCATGCACACATTAATAATGCATGTGCATTAATAATTCATATGTGTTGTTGTTACAAAATGTCAAAATAAATGGTCCTTAAAACATTAGTTATCCTTTCAATTAACTTCCAAGGTTCTCCTATGTCCATTAATCAAAGAGTAAGGTAACTACAAAACTATTAGGGAGAGTTTAGGAAATCCACAAGAAATCAAGGTATCCACTTATGTTGGTTATCAATCACCTCTAAGGGTGTTATGGGTGCCATTTCTAGGTTAATATCCTTTAACAAGCCCTTGAATATTCTAGGGTTCAAGAACCTTAAACAAGTCCTCAAACAAACACATGAGTGATTTTTAGGGATTATTTTCTAGCCTTTGAGTGGTATATTAGTGCCATGAGTAGGTTTTGTGCATTGGAAATGGAAATGGGTCTGGATGTATAAACATGGTTAAGGGGGTAAACAAGGTCCTTAATCCCTAATTGAACCTTCCCAATCTCAAGTGCC
>ML866263.1:8574-21638 GCA_009831015.1 Picea engelmannii | reverse complement strand
AAAATAGGTCTAGCACTCAACACTTTCATATATGTCAAATCTATACCCACACATCTAAGAAGCACAAAGAAAAGTGGATCTATCTAAGTATATCATAGAAAATCACATAGCATAATCATATCAAGCACAACACATGGAAAGAAACCAACACATTAGGTCGAAGCACTGAGCACAACACACAAAGTTATCGTGGTTCACCCCCACCTTGGGGCTATGTCCACAAAGTTTTCTTCTTCTTTATTACCTTTGGTCAATCGGGTTACAACACAAAGCTCACATGTTTACTCCGCATAGGATAGGAGATCTGCGTGCACCTCACCAGATCCTCCTTCCCCAAGTAGATCTAGCACAAATACTTCTTACAATACATGCACTCAACACTTACAACACTTGCACTTAGCTCTACAAGTCGGTCACACAATATATACAAAGCCTTTACTAGCACTTAGCTTATCTTATCCCCCTCTCTTACATTTCTTAGCTACTTATTTATACTTTACAAAATAGGCCTAAACATGGGTAAACCCATGGGCCAACATCCCTTTCCCATTAAATTAACACAAAACCCTAAAAGGGCCCCAAAAGTGGGCTAAGATCCCATGATCTCTGCTTTGCCTGGCGCTCCATCTTTGATAGGCTGTCAAAGTCCAAAAATGGTCAAATATGACCAAGTGTTCCTCAAACCTTGGTCAAGGGCCAACACGTGGGCAAAAGTATAGATATTTTGATCCTCAATGTAATTTCTTGAATCTAAAGAAATACATATGCAAAAGTCCCGAGTTCCTCAAGAAAAATATTCTAATGGTGATGCTCTGAAGCTTGTACCTTTCCTTGTATGTATTTCCTCTGTATTCATATTCATTTGCACTTCTCGTCTTTTTAAATTGGTAAACTTTAAAGTCTAGAATTCATCTAAGTGGTGCTCTAGACTGAACCGATTTAAATTATGTTTGTCTTCCCAGCTAAGATCAGAATTCATCCACTGTGGTGCTCTGATTTTGTTGTATGTTTTTTTCTTCTTTCTCCCTAAATAATCAAATTAAATATTGAAGTTCATCACCTTGTTTAGTCTTTGTTCCTCTACTAATTTATGTTGGCACAGGGGAAGACCCAGGGTTCAACGCTACAACAACACACCAACAAAAACCTAACTACCGACCCTTTCGGCAACACCTGCGAAGCAAATGAAGTCTCACCCGAGGTAGAGGCAGGGGTGGTTGCAGGACTCAAGTGTTTGCAACCTTAGATGGGACACATATATGTGATTATAACACTTAATAGAGAACTTAGCACCATTATATCATCATTATATAACCAATATCTACTCTACAGAGAAAACATAGCATCGCAGCATTCACCCCAATCTAATGTATATAAGCACTTAGAAAATGAATTAGATCAGAGCTAGTAGATTCAAGAACTAAGAAAGTTCACAGATGTCAAATCTAGCATCCAAATTCATCAAAAACACAAAGTATAAACAGATCTATCTATCTATATCAAAGCACTTAGCACATAACACATTAGAACATCGCACAAAGAAGAATAATATAGTATTTACGTGGTTCACCCCCACCCTGGGGATACGTCCACCAAATCTTCTTCTTTATTAGATTCTTCAATGGGTTACATCCACAGATCCTCAAAACCTCACTCCGCATAAGACAAAATATCTACACATCTTGATAGATCCTTCTTCCTTGCGTTACAACACAAAGCTCTCCACAGTCTCTTACAATGACTTGCACTTGGCTCTGCAAGTATCACACAGTATGCATGAAGCCTTACACTTTTTGATCACTCAAATCCCACTCTTAGCACTTAGCCAACTTGCAAAACACTTGTGTACTATTCAACTACTTCTTACATTGCCTAGACTTCTATTTATACATACAAAATAGGCCTAAACATGGGTAAACCCATGGGATGACATCCCATTCCCGTTACATATTCCCAAATCCAAAAAAGGGTACGAGATCCTGTGATATCTACTTTGTCTTGCACTCCATCTTCGACAGGATGCCGAAGTCCCAAAATAGGTCAACATGACCAAGAATCTCCCAAAACTTGGTCAAGGTCCAACAAGCCCCCAACACTCACCTGTGACTCATCCCGAGTCACTCTGGTCTGACTAGTTCTACTTCAAATGCCTTGAGCTTGGCTCAAGATACTTCAACCTGTTGTTGTGATACAACCTCCTTTTTAGTGAACTCATGGATGACTGCATCATTAATAGGTCCCTCTATACGCTGTTCTTCTATAGTGACAACCTGCTCTAACTCTGCTCCTTGAACTTCTACCTCTGTAAACAATTGATAGGCCTTGTCTTGTACGGGTTGGAGTTTCTCAGTTATCTACATAACTCTTCTCTGGATAGTATGGATTTGTTGTTGTGCAGTGTGTTTCTCTTGGGAGTGCTTCTTTATTTCCACAAATGACATGGACTTCAGCCGCGCCTGTATATTTTTGGCTTGATACTTCGCCTCTTGGAGCTATGACTCCAGTGCTCTTAATTATGGACTCTCAGCGAGTCGTTCATATGTGAGGGCACTATGATCAGTGAGCTTCTTACATTCTAGGATAAGAGCCTTGAGCCTTTCAACTATGCTCCTGGCGGTTGCTTCCCTTTGGTCTCTTACCTCTTGAGGGGTCTCGGTACTACACATAGCTCCAAATATGCTATGCATTCTTGTAGCTGCTAGATCACTTCTTCAAGTTGCGCTACTTGCTGTGGAACTCTCTCTTCAGTCTTTACTTCTACAACTGTAACAGAGCAAAGTGCTTTGTTGACTACTTCCTTTACTTTGAGTTTCTCTGCAAGAAACTATTCCTTTTCTTGCTGTAGCTGTGATTTTTTTGTGTCAAACCTTGCTTGGAGAGCAAGCTTTTCCTATTCTGTAGCACTGTGTTGCTCTACTAGTACCCCTTGTACTTGTGTCAAATCCTAGGTGGCTTGCACTGTTTATTCATGTTCTCTTTGAAGGCGAGCTTCGAATTTATTGGCTAAGCAGTGGGGTTGAGCTGGCTCATCTCCCAATTCTGGCTCTCCCAGCGCAGTGGGGATTGTGTGGCTGGACTGTAAGGCTTGTTGTACCCCTTGAAGTTCAGTCTCGATTCAATCATACAACTCCTCTTTCTTTGTTTCTTGTTTCTCTTCTATTTCCAGTGAAGCATCTTGTAGGGTTGTTATGAGGAAGTCGAAGTCATCAGAGGTGAGGGCGGTCTACATCTTGGTCATGGTGGCCTTCACTTTATTCCATGAGGAAGGTTTCAGAGGTGAACCTTTCCTCATCTTCAGGGGATCAACCTCATCACCCTGTTGTTGTTTGAACTCTTTGTCATTCAACTCTTCACCATCACCTCCTTACTCTGGTGAGATGGAAGCAGTCTTCACGGATGCACTATCTAAATCTTGAACCTCTTCAGTTTTCTTTGTCCTGCTAGGTCCAGGTGTATCATGCACAGTTTCTGGGCTGTCGATGTCGAATATCTCCGCAGGAACTGCTGGAATGAGGAGGTACGTCGACCAGTCCTTGGTGATCTCTTCCAAGTCCTCCTACATTAGCTTATAGTAGGATTGGAGCTATTGCTTCTGTTTGTCAGCGCGCGCTATGATGTAAATAAAATGTCGGTCTGTGTTGAACTTCATCAAGGGCCTCAACCAGTGTAGAGTGTTCGGAGTGATGTGAGGCTTAGAATTGATGGTTGTATTCAACTAGTTGTAATAGGTATGAAAAACAACATTGGATTGCCACTATTTATTCATATCGTTTGAGTACCACAATGTACTAAACTTTGTGGCCAATGGTTTGAAAGGCTCGATGTCCGGGAAGCTCGCACCTTCCGACATATCCCAAGCAATAAAAGCGATTAGGATTAATAACCAACTGAAATGAAATTCGTACCCTTGATCCTGGGCTTCTCTATAGTCTAGTTCTAATTGGCTCACTAGGTACTTCGCCTAGTTCATCTGAAGTCCTTCTACGCACTTCCCTGTGAGGTCGACTACAAAACCAGTGACTTGGGTAGGTTGGTTTTTTCGTACTAACTTCCCTGCAATCAACTGACATGCAAGGCACACTACACCACTTTGGATAGAGCCTAAATTGTAGCCTCGTGTGCCCTTCTTGACATCAACATAAGTGTCCTTGATCCGCTGTGCTAGAGCGTGATCCATGGCTTTTCCTGGATAAAAATCTTGTGGATCAGGTGCTTGCATACTTATCCCCATGATCCGATTGATCAGTGTCAGATCAACTATTATATGGTGGTTTAACCACAAATAACCTCCATGGTAATAGGACAACAGTAGTTTGAAACATGCATTCACCTCCTGGTGTCATTCGAAGTGAGGAATCTTCATGACATTGAGCAGGGTGGACTGTGCGAGGTTATGGGTCCACTAATGGGGGATTATGTTTGAATTCTTCCCCTTAGTCCGGGTCAGGTACTTATGTGGGGTGATCATGTTGTAAACTTTGCGATCTCTGAGGTTGAATTCACTAAACTTCAATGCCACAATCTTATCTTGGTCTGCTCGAACTGCGCATATCCCCTTTGGGAGGTACGTAGTGACCAAAGTGTAGTCAAAATCTCTTGGCACACTATCTCGATTTATTGCACCGCTCAGAGGTGGTAGATAGGTGGTTAATACAATTAGGATCAATTTAGCATTCGCTAGATCATCCCTATGCTTGGTTTTCTTTTCATTCGATGGTCGGGATGGTCCCATTCCACGAGAAGTGGACGAAGAGGCTAGCATTCCTCTCATGGATGATGCTTGTATACCTATGGACATCGACATGACTCTTTTAGTCATGAGATCGATCAAAACTTCTTCAACAATTTTCTTTGCAGCGCTCAACTCGTCCGACATACACACTCGAGGTTAACAATATCGAGTTCGGGGAGTAACTCAGACACAATAATGCGACAGAAAGAAAGAGTGTGATGATCACTGTATAAACTTGAATTAGTCTGCGGGCTCAAATTCTCAATTGGAAAAAGTGTTCTCAGTGCATGGCACGATGGGATAAATAGGTAACTCGACAATAGGTAGCTTTCAATGGGTATGAAGGCTTCATTAACTCTGTTCTGTCCGTTATGGCACAGTCCCAACGATCGGATGGCGAGATGTCTATCCATAAATTTCTTTCTATCTGTTCAGGGCATTGGTCTAACAATTATAATGTCCCCAACAACTGTATTGCTTCATCATGGCGAAGTGCCATGTGTCGTTGTTCTGATATCCCAACGAAGCTCCAATTTTGCAATTTTTTCTTCTGCATGATTTCCTCTGGAACCTTCTGCAACTTGTTTATCTTAGCTCGCTTCTTACTTAGCTTTCTATCCTTCTTCCCAGTGAGCTTCATCTCGGTGTGCCTTTTTCCATTCTGATCCTTAGCTTCTTTTGGCATAGTTACTTCGCGCTGTTGAGATTCTTTCTTAAGATTCAAGGGTAACCCTTCTTCTTCATCTAGAATAGGTACTTCAATCTTTAGTGGTTCTTATAGTGTTGTTGCAACTTCAACATCCAAGTTTCTGGTGTTAAATGGATTTGGTCTATTCTTCTGTTCTTCAATCAAGTGTGAGATCCTTCTACTCATGAATTCTTTTAACTCTTTCTTCTTCTGTTCTAAAACTTCTTATTCTTCTTTCCTTCTAGCCTGATCTCTTTCAATCCAAGGTTTTCCTAATATCATGGTAAATGGGTCGTTGTTCTTATTGAATTTAACAATCTCAAAATATTCCTCTGTCGAAGCTCTATTGAGAGTCATAGGTAGCTTGGCAAGTCTCCCACAGAGGGTTATCAATTTTCCTCTGAATAATCCTTTTCCTCCCAATGAGGGAATCATAGCAGGCTTTCCTAAAAGTTCCCAAGTTCTTTTTGTCATAATATTCACCTGTGTTTCCTCATCCAAAACACAATCAATGTCGAAGTCTCATATTCTTGCTTCAAGGCATTATTTTTCTTTGAAGATCTCTGATAAGTTGACATGTCGGTGGTCATTCAGGGTTTCTCTTATCTGTAGCAATACCCTCTCTGATTCTTTCTAGGATTCTGTCATAATATTAGTTTTTGGATCTTCCTTAGGGTTTTCTTGATTCATATTCATTTTTTCAACCTTAGCAATCATTCTAGGGAAATCCAAAACTTCATGGTCCATAGATTTACAACAAAGACAACTAGGTCTTCTCCCAGGGAATTCCTTAGCAAGATGTCTGGGTTTTCTACAAATGTAACTGAGGGTTAATCCTCTCTTTCTTTTAAATGATCCCCTGCCTTTCCTGTAGTGCACACTAGGATCATGGTAGCTAACCTACAAAAAAATCTTTCTAGGATCCTACATACAGTTATTAGTCCAAATATCCTTTCTATGCATAGGTATAACATATTTTTCACTATTCTTATTAGATCTACTCATATCAAATCTTCTTTCATCTATTAATACCCTATTTTTCAATCTAGGACAAAATATATCAAACATACCTAGATTCATACTTTTGAAACAAAAATTTCCACTAATCTTACTTCTACAAAGCACAAAGCTTTCAGATCTAGAACTTTTTCACTATTCTTACCTTTATCAGAGCACAAAGATTTCATATATTACCTCAAGAATTCTCACTTTTACCTTTCTTAGGGCACAAAGCTTCTGGATCTTACCTCTTTTCTTCAGATTGAATTTCTTTTCCTTAGCACAGAGCTCACACAATTTCATATAAGATCTTTGCACATAGCTTCTTCTTCCTTAGTTCCTAGCAATCACAGTTTCAGGGCTCAACAACAGAACCATTTGTTGGCACAGGGGTAGACCCAGGGTTCAACGCTACAACAACACACCAAAAAAACCCTAACTACCAGCCCTTTTGACAACACCTGCGAAGCAGATGAAGTCTCACCCGAAGTGGAGGCAAGGGTGGTTGCAGGACTCAGGTGTCTGCAACCTTAGCTAGGACAAAAATCTATGATTATAACACTTAATAGAGCACTTAGCACCGTTAGTTTATCATTATCTAACTAATATCTACTCTGCAGAGAAAACAAAGCATCGCAACATTCACCCTGATCTAATTTATAATTTATATAAGCACTTAGCAAAGGAATTAGATCAGAGCTAGTAGATTCAAGCACTAAGAAAGTTTACAGATGTCAAATATAGCATCCAAATTCATCACAAACACAAAGCATAAACAGATCTGTCTATCTATATCAAAGCACTTAGCACATAACACATCAGAACATCACACATAGCAGAATAACACGGTATTTACATGGTTCACCCCCACCCTGGGGATACGTCCACCAACTCTTCTTATTTATTAGCTTGTTCAATGGGTTACATGCATAGAGCCTCAAAACCTTGCTCCGCATAGGACAAAATATCTGCGCAGCTTGCTAGATCCTTCTTCCTTGCGTTATAGTACAAAGCTTTCCACAGTCTCTTACAATGACTTGCACTTGGCTCTGCAAGTCTCACACAGTATGCACGAAGCCTTACACTTCTTGATCACACAGATCCCACTCTTAGCACTTAGCCAACTTGCACAACACTTGTGCACTATTCAACTACTTCTTACATTGCCTAGCCTTTTATTTATACATACAAAATAGGCCTAAACATGGGTAAACCCATGGGTCGATATCCCATTCCCATTACATATTCCCAAATCCCAAAAAGGACCCAAAAAAGGGGCCGAGATCCTGTGATCTCTGTTTCGTCTTGTGCTCCATCTTCGACAGGCTATCGAAGTCCCAAAATAGGTCAACATGACCAAGAATCACCCAAAACTTGGTCAAGGGCCAACAAGTTCTATCTACCAAGCATTGTTTCTTTGTTTTCAAGGGTCGACTCCATAGCCCTAGAAACACTATCTTTTGTTAGCGGACCTTTTAAAATTTACCTTAAAGTTTGAAATCTAGCCATCTTTTAAAGAAACCTGTCTATCAGAGATCAAGTCTCAGAGAGAGCTCTCTCTAGATTGGAAAGGCTAGTTTCTAGTCTTAAAGTTGGTTTGTAGGTTACCTTTGTAGATTGTTTATTCAACCCAACAATTTACTCATCATTAACACACTCCTTGGGGTTCTAGGTGGATATTATAGGGAAACAATAGGTTGACCACCTCCACCAACGAGTAAGAAACACTCTAGTTCGAAATATTAAGATTATGAAATGCCTTGCAAAACTTGGGATAATTGGTATTCGGGTGTCCTAATGCTTAGGTTCCCCTCATAGGTGAAAGGGTTTTTAGAAAATGGTTTTTCCCTCGTATGAATTCCATGGGTTTGGGGTACCAAATAGTAAATCGGGAGTTGGTCGGTTTGTCTTCTCCACTATCGTGTCAACACACATTCACGTGATTCTCTTATTATCATATTAAGTTATGTTATGGTATATATGCAAGGGCCCAAAGAAGAAAATATAGCTTCAGATTGAGTGGGAACTCTATGAGTGGAAACCTGAGCAAGTGTATTCACTGATTATGATAAATGATGAATGAATTTTTCATGGTCTGTATTTCAAAAATCACCTTGTTGAATAGGGTTTATAAGAAAAATAGAATGGGTAGTGTCTTGTAATTTCTTAGCATCCATTCAGTTCTATCTACCTCCTTCTAGCACCATTTCTGTTGATAGGTCCAAAATGGCCTATCAAGAAGGTAAGGGATAACACCCAATGACATGAAGAAATTATGCCTACTCTCATTTGGAATCATGTTTCCGACCAATATGCGGTTCTGGTTTCCACTCTAAATTATTGTCTAAATATGAATCTGAGAACAAAATGTTCTCAAATGAATTAAAATATGAACCTAAACTAACTAATTCTACCTACTTCTAGTTTAAATGTGATTTTAAACTATTATATCCTATCCTGATCAGGAGCATGCTAATTAACAATGAGTATAGTGAAAGATAATACCATCAGGATCAGAAATAATTCATGTATTCTAATGATAAATGATAAAAAAAAAAAATACATATACATTTACAATTGGTTGCATAATGAATTCATAACATCATATTTGTACTGATAAGGAAACATATGAAAGCATGAGCATCAATAAGAAGGTGAAGAAATTATTCATATAACATAATTCTGTAATACTCTAGCAAAAGATAAATGCACCAAGAAGAGTCTCAAATACATTCACAAAAGTCATAATTTCTAGAATTCCTCTTGTTTTTTATTCATTCTAAAGTAAGAATATTGTATGTCATTTACAAAGGGAAAAAGTCTCTCTTTTGTTGCAACACTCTCTTTTATAAAAGAAGAGGAGGTTGTTCACATTATGTAACTTTCATTATGTTAGATGACAGTTGCATCATTTTGTTTCACATTCCAAACTAGGAATTTACAAAATTACATATGATCAAAATTAAGAGACTTATTTACAAAATACAATGATTAAGAGGTCTTATGTTGTTGCATATTGTCTCTATACTCCTTCTAGATCTTGTTGTCCTTCAAGATTGCATCCACTCTGCTCATCTACATGTTTTTCAGGTCTATCTCACTGTCACATATTTGGGTTGCCACCATTGTCTTCAGGCTATGTTATGTTCTCTAGATGAAGTCTTTGTCCATTGATATCAATTTGATAGGTTTTATGAGTTTTCTTCAAGGACCTCTTTATTTACTTCCTCGATTGCGTCAATAGTTTTCTTGCTGATATTTCTTCTAGTTTCCACAACTTCTATCTTCAACTCAAATAGGGTTGCTTATTCTAAGTCTTGCTGAGATGTCTTTTGCATTTTTTTAACTGCTTCTTGAGTGATTTTAATATCATTCATGATGGATTTCCTAGTATCAAATAGGACCAACTCCTTGATATTCTGTCTGGATATGTATATTGGCAGAGTACTTGGTGGATCAAGATATATATCTTGCCAATTTGTAATCCTTTCAAAGTTGTTTTGAGACTTTTGGTATTTATTCCTTGTGACTTCCAACTATATACCAAGCCATTTTTGATCTCATTTGTTCTTTTGAATTTTATTCAATATGAAAAAATGTTCCTTTTGTACATTCCTAAGCTCTTCATTGGCAGCCCTAACTTCTTCTTTGATAGTTTCTAGGATGATAACTCCCTTTTGATTTTCTTATATGGTCTTCTCAAGGAGTTGATTATCTTGTTGCAACTTTCAGACTATGTCTTCCAACTTCTCGTTGTATATGCTCACTTCCAAGTGTTATTCTTGTAATCTTGTCATCTCTTCTGCATGTTTGGGTTGGAGTTGCTCCATTTCCTTTGAATGTTTAATATTGAGAGTTTCTACCTTTCCTTGATGTAATATATGATTTATGTTGACTCTCTTTTCAAACTTATCATTTAACTTGTCTCCTTGAAGTTGTAATTCCCTTTGCAATTCTTCTTTGTGTAGTTGTTTTGTTGTGTTGGCCTCTTTCTTGAACTCAATAGATAAAGTTTCTTTTATTGTGTTTAGAGCTGCTTCTAGCTCAGTTACCTTGGATTCATATATATCCATTGCTTCTCCTATGTCATATAATGACATGGAATTTGCACATGTGAATGCATTTAGGGATGATGTTTTATGTATAGAATTTTTCTTTGGGTCTTTACCTACCTTCCATTTAATGATTTTTTCAGAGGATTCTTGCTTGAGTGTTGATTCTCCCCTCTATATTTTTTTTTTATCTCCACTCAATAGCTATGGTTTTATGGTTGTAATAACATTCACCTACAACCACTAAAGCATCATCCAACCATGGTTCCTAAGATATGTAAGAAATATTTTCTAGGATGGCTACTAGAGGAGTGCATTCTTCAACATGGATGGTAACTATGTTGGCGTTGGGGTTTTCCACAACTCTATTCAGTTCATCTTGTTCTTTCTTATTTTCTAGTTTTTCTCTTTCCTCTATTTTTCCCTATCTTTCAGTTGCATTTTTTTTGTTTTTCTTCTTTCTTCCTTTTCTCTTCAGCCTGAGAAACTAATATTTTTTTCTCTTCATCTTCCTCTCTCTTCTTTTCAAGATCCATATCCTCTTTGGCCTCATTTTCCTTTCCAATATTCCTTTTTCTCCCTTCACCATTTTTCTTCAGTGTTTCATCTTGATTGGTGTTCTTCTTTTCCATATATTCCCTTTTCCTTTGTTGATATATTCCTTCTTCCTCTTTGCATTTCTTCGCTTTTTCCTCAACTTTCTATGCTTATTATATTTCTCTAGCCTCTATATTTTCCTTTTCTTTCTCTACTAAAATTTTGAATTTCTATTTGACTACAGTCCTCTCTTCATCTTCTTTATTTTGGACTTTTCCATCGCTAGTTCAACATGGGGCCTTTGTAATACTTATTTGTAAAATAAATCCCCTTTGAAGAGGTCTTCTGTGAAGTTCACTTCATGAATGATATAAGTATAATGTTTTTTAACATACCAGTCCCCTATCTATCTTAGGGTCATTATGGCCCCTTGAGATATTCTATCTGGGAAAATCTCGAACACCACCTTGTATAGGGGATCAAAAAAAAAGTCACAGATGTTGTAGAAACAATATTTGTAATTTACATTCCACAATTTCGAGCAACATATATGAATTGGAGGCTAACTTGGAGTCCAAGTCCATTCAAAATAAGGGAAATGGTGTGTAGAGTAGATTGCACCAATAATATATCTTGACATATAAAAACAGGGGTTTTTCATACCTATAGCTTCCTTAGCTCTATTGAAAATTTTGTAGGCCAAGATGCTTTCCTAGTAAATCACATGTCCTATATTCACCACTGTATACACCATCAGAAGCCATTCCATCCTGAAGTGTGCATTGGTTTCTTCACTATATAGTCTGAAGATATTTATGTTCAACAACCTGTATGGTCTCTTCAAATATTGAACTGGGATATATATTTCTCCTTCCTTCACTTGTATCACCTCACCGACGTACCAATTTCCCATTATCTCTTTGAAGTATTAATTCTCTACTCTGAATTTCTCCAGAAATTCTTCATTCAATGATATTGTAGATTTAGGGGTTTGATGCCTCATTCTGATGTCTTCAGGCTTCAAGAAATTGATCAGAACTTTGGAATCACTGACTATGGTGGTCGTCTCTTTCTAGATGTGTGTAAAACACCACCGTGCATCATTGATGTAAGGGAAGAGCATGGGACGAGCTACAAGAGTGTGAATTACACTTCTTCTTATTTTTTGATATGCATATATGTCGTCGGCATCAGATGGATGATCCTTGTTCTGGAATATACAATAGATGTCATGATACCTTGGGCAATTTTCTATCCCATCGAAGAAATTGGTGTATGTAACTATGATAGAGTCCTTGATGGTAATAGGTGCAAGCCAAGTAGATGCCAGGTTCTTCATTTTTTTGTTTGCACGTGGGACATCTTTTCACCTGGGTACATTGTTACACAAAAGACCAAAATTAGTCATCTTCCAACTAGTTACAGAAAGCATTAAATGAAAAACATACAACATACATACATGTTTTCTTGAGGCTTTGGAGAAATTTGAATGTATCCAACTACCACAATATGATCACTTACACTTTCACGAGTTTCTCAGAGGTCACAATATGTTGATTAGGGTCTACCAAAAGTTTTATATTTTACATTTTCCCCTAAATCTTGTGTAATAAATGCTTAGCATGTTACAATGTTGGCTTGGCCATAATCATACAACCTCCATTAATTATTTGAATAAACATTTATGTTTGTTATAGTTGGCTTATCGTCGGAGATATGGGGTCAAGAATAATGTGGAAAGGTTCTTTGATCATGTTGTCAGAGATATAGATTGATAGGGACAATTTTTTCATAACATTTAGAGGCATCAAACTCTTCTGAAGATGTTTACTTTTAAAATATTTGTTTACCTCAAAGAAATGTCTTAAGGGGCATTGGTAACTCATTCAATCGATAAGGTCTTCATGTGTTAGTTTATCCATATGGCCCTTGTTATTTATCATGTCACCTATGATTTTACTTTATTAATCTGGGTCAGTTGTTGTATGAAGGGGAGCCACGTGGTGAGATAGTTTTGAGTTAGGAGATCTTATCGAAAAGGGACAACAAATTATGT
>ML866262.1:6042-21639 GCA_009831015.1 Picea engelmannii | reverse complement strand
TTTTAGCATGGATCTAGGTATGTTTGATAGATTATGTCCTAGCTTGGAAACTAGGGCTCTGATAGATGATAGAAAGTTTGATATGAATAGATCTGATAGATATGTTATACCTATGCATAGAAAGATTGTCTGGACTAACAAGCAGATGTAGGATCTTCGAAAGAAATTTTTCCAGGCTAGCTACCATAACCCTAGTGCGCAGTACAAAAGAGGTTGGGGATCATTTAAAAGAAAGAGAGGATTAATCTTCTATTATAGTTGTAGAAGACTGAGACATCTTACTAAGGAATGCCCTGGTGGAAGACCTAGTTGTCTCTATTGCAAAGCTTTGGACCATGAAGTATTAGATTTCCCTAGAATGATTGCTAAAAATGAAGGCATGAATTTGAAAGAAGAAAACCCTAAGGTAGATCCAGAAATAAAAGAACCCTAGAGAGAATCAGACAAGATGTTACTACAGATACAAGACACCTTAAATGATCACCGACATGTTAGATTATCAGAGGTCTTTAACAAGAAAGAATGCATCGAGGTAAGAATAGGAGACTTTGACATTGACTGTGTTCTAGATGATGAAACATGGCGCCAACCTTCCCTCGACGGTATGGCCGCTCCCACCAGGACCTTCTTACACACGGCCCGAAGAGTCAAATTTCTCTTCCAACTCCCCTCGGGAGTTACCCACAGTATCCTCCTTCGACGATCTCCCCTTCGCGAATCGAGAAATCAGAACTTGCGGATTCGCGAGTTGACACCCACGAGATCAGGTCTCTCACTTCCCTGAATCCCGATGGTCAACAAGTTAACACTCAGTTCCGTTGGGGCTTTTCCTTATCGGGAAATTGGCCGATATGAAATAGTGATTCACTTATGCTATGAATCCCCGAACCCCGAACTCCAATATGTTGATATGCGATGACACGTGTGGATTCGACACCTCCGCCTCTTCCTTCTATCGGGACTTCGATCCCCAATATGTCGATGTGCTTCCACCTATACTCCACTAGAAACTGTGTCCCACTTGCCACGTCACTTCAGGATTTCGTGGATCGTGAATCCATGATACAAGTTTTCATCATGGTCGAAAACCCCGAAACGCTGAACGCCGAAACCCTGAAGTCCAACTTCTCGGGATTGCGTGCCACCTGTCCTTGTCCTGATCAACGGCTCCTGTTGATTCGGGAAATCGCAACTCACGATTTCAATGAGCACGAAATTCTTGCCTCGTCAACTGTCGAAGCCCGATATGTCGATATCCGATGGCCGGTTCCCTTCTGCGCCTTTGGGCTAACTCCTGCGCAACTTCTCCACGATCCGACGGTCAACAGGATTTCGCGATCCTCCAACGCGAATCTTGTCCGTTGATCCCTCCTGCTCACGCTCGAACTTCAACAACTCTCGAAGTGTTGAGTTCTTCTAGCCTTTGTGCACTCCCTGTGACAGTAGTCTCTACCTTCCTAGCAGTCTCGACCTCGTACATCGAAACGCTCGTCCTCCTGAGATTTCCTCTTGAATCCTCAAAAAGGATTCAATTTGACCTCTACACTCTCCTTGCAGAGTCCTTGCACGCAAAGCGCTATCTATCCTGGGCCTCTCCTGTAGATTCGACCTCTACAGAAGCTCGGTTTTTCTTCTCTTTCTCCCGCAGATGGAAATATAGATGCCTCCTGCTATCCTTTTTCTCAAGCGCCTCCTCGCTGAGTCTTTGGGTATTCAGTAACCCAATGAAAGCTCCCTCAGTGGATGCTTCCTTCAGATGATAGAACTCAAAGAGTTCTTCCTCCTGGCTATCCGTGCACTCTCTCAACGCCCTCCTGGCAGAGTATCTCTGGCACAGAACACCCAACAATTTCCCTATCTCTGTGCACTCACGCACTTCGCTCGACGTCCTCCAAATGGAGCTCCTCAGAATCCTCAATGGAATTCTGGTCTTTCTGAACTCACAACAAAGCTCTTTCCTCTGTGCACTTCTATGAACATTCTCGATACCCTCTTGGTAGAGCTCTTACAGAACTCCCAGTAGAGGTCATGTCCACAACAGTGTCTCAACTACACTTCCTTGACTATTGATGTGTTCAGTAACCTCACAAGTCCTCCTTCTGCATGAGTTGTTGACTTCAATGCTGGTGCTTTCAGCACGTCTTTGTCTGACTCCTCACGAGTTCAAAAGCGCATCCTCTGTGCATCGGTATTCAGAGTCTCAACACTCTGTCACGCCCTCATGGCATGAACCCTCAAAGACCTCCCAACCCTGAAATCAAACCAACCCCCTACAAATGCATGATAACAATACACAATTGCAGCATATAATGAACATACACATACAGACATGCATATAATGACAGACTAGTGCAGGAAAAACTGCTCTGTATTAATAATGGCAAATGCCTGTATATTTTACAAGGTGTTCCCGAGCTCTCCCCATCTCTACATGCATTTTATCTACATGTACCTCTCCACTACTCAAAATGAGATCTCCCTATCTCTTTTTCCTGAGGTGCTCTTAGCGCTTCCCTCCAGGATTTACCTACCCTAATTAATTTACAATCAATTACAATAAATGGGTTGTCTAGTCTGCTATCCAGAACTAGATCTCAGCCAAATCTACCATAAAGGCCGATCCTAAACATTGCCTGAATAGCACAGCTTCCTATGGATCGCCAGCCTAAACCATTTTATGACAATCAATACAAATATAAATGAGGCTGCGCCTCCCTTCATCCTTTGAATGCATGCACTCTAACGTGGCTGGATGGCTGGATGCATGGAGAGATGCTCCTGCATCATACTCCACAGATGCAAAAATCACGAGCTCCTACTCATGAGCTTCCCTTGTAGCTGTTGGAATCCACTTGGGTCCTAGACAATTCTTTGGATCTTTTCCTCTGCTCCATTTTGTTGTTGCTGCTTCCGCTGCGCTACTGCTGGTGCTGCCTTTTCTCTACCCAGCTTCTCTTCATTGGTAATCTGCGCTGACCTCAACATCAGCCTTCTAATGTCCTCTATCTCTCGATCCAGTTGCTCCTGTGGCTAGCTCTGCCTTTGCAGTCTCCTCAGTTGCAAAATATTTTGGCCAATGGACAGATCATCATGATCTCCCATACCACCTTCTTCTTTTTCATCTGTGGCCCTCAATCGCCACTTTACTGCAGTCTCCAGTTTTGAAGTTTCTTCCTGACTGACCTGCTGCTCATTCATCCTCTTTTCTGACAGCTCACATTCTGTTAGTTCTCTTGCTGGCTCTGGATTATTCATCCAATCCTCCAGCAATTCCAGCTCCATCTCCCATGGAGAAATAAATGTTCCTGCCTGCTCCTCAACACCTTTTGCTGCTAGCCTCAGTGCTACAGCTCCCTCAACTTGTTGGCTGAAATTTTTGAGTTGTCCCTCCGAACACTCATTCTTCTTTACATCTGCTTGGGCAATCCCAGATGCCTACTCCAACTCTCCTTCTTCGACAGTCATCTCCAACTGTTACTGCTCTGCTGTTGCTGCATGTACAATAGAATTTTCTACCTCCTCCTGGGAAGATGGTAGGAATATTGAAACTCCCCCAATCATTAGAAGATCATTCTGGTGTTTCTCCTCTTTAGTCAGTTGCATCTTCTGATCTTCTTGCGAGCTTATATGCTCTGTCAACTCTCCTGGTTGAATCTGACTTCTCAAATCATCCCTGCCCATCTGGCCATATGGGATGCTTCTGTTGTTGCTTCCCAAGCAGACCATGAGATCCACCGATCCCATCTTCATCAGCAACTCCTGCTGTATTGAACTCTCCATTGAGTCCACGAGACCTTCAGATGGCCTCACAATTTTATTTCTGCCAACCTGACAGTCCAATACACCTCCGCTGCCCACCTGGCAGTCTTTGAGATCCTGCAGTGATCTTCGATCATCGCCCAGCTGGCAATGCGAAATTCCTTGGCTACCCTCACAACAATCTTTGAGATCCTCAACTGATCCCAATTCGTTGTCGTCCTGGCAAACTGGAATTTCTTCTTTTCTGCCCAACCGGCAGTATTTGAAACCATCAGATGATTCCAATTTATTTCAATCATCATGATCATCATCACCATCAAGACTTTTTCCTATCTCTGGCCAACAGTAACAAATCATGTCTTCTTCTATGGCCCTGAGGTTCTCAGCATACCTCAGCCATCTTTTCAACAGCCTACGTTGTCTTATGACCATCAGTTGCTTGACTGGCCATTTCTCTTTTGCCTTCTCCATTTGCAATTCGCGCAGTCATCTCCTTCTCCTATCCTGCTGCATCCGCAGTTCCATCTTCTCTATGTCTGCTTTTAATTCATAGAGGTCTCTAGTCATTTTTTCTTCCTCTGCAAGCTTTTATGCCTTGCTTTTCTTCCTATGGCCTTCAGTAGCCATTTTGTTGTGTCTATCTATCCCCTCGACAGATCTGTTGTTGTCACTCCAGCAATCCTGAGTGCTCAGCTTCATCCTCCTACAGTCCTGTTGACTGTCTATGGACTGTTGTCTACCTACAAGCAGTCCTCACAGAGTCCTCCAGCGCTCTGTCTTCCTTCACCTGCAATGTACAGATGATATCCCGCTCTGATACCACTTGACGCTAACTTGCCCTCGATGGCACGGCCGCTCCCACCAGGACCTTCTTACACATGGCCCGAAGAGTCAAATTTCTCTTCCAACTCCCCTCGGGAGTTACCCACAGTATCCTCCTTCGGCGATCTCCCCTTCACGAATCGGGAAATCGGAACTCACGGATTCGCGAGTTAACACCCACGAGATCGGGTCTCTCACTTTTCCGAATCCTGATGGTCAACGAGTTAACACTCAGTTCCGTTGGGGATTTTCCTTATCAGGAAATTGGCTGATATGAAATAGTGATTCAGTTACGCTATGAATCCCCGAACCCCGAACTCCGATATGTCGATATGCGATGGCACGTGTGGATTCGACACCTCCGCCTCTTCCTTCTATCGGGACTTCGATCCCCAATATGTCGATGTGCTTCCACCTATACTCCACTAGAAACTGCGTCCCACTTGCCACGTCACTTCGGGATTTCACGGATCGCGAATCCATAATACAAGTTTTTTTTGTGGTCGAAAACCCCGAAACGTCGAACGCTAAAACCCCGAAGTCTGACTTCTCGGGATCGTGCGCCACCTATCCTTGTCCTAATCAACGGCTCCCGTTGATTCGAGAAATCGCAACTCGCGATTTCAATGAGCACGAATTTCTTGCCTCGTCAACTGTCGAAGCCCGATATGTCGATATCCGATGGCCGATTCCCTTCTGCGCCTTTGGGCTAACTCCTGCGCAACTTCTCCATGATCCGACGATCAACAGGATTTCGCGATCCTCCGACGAGAATCTTGTCCGTTGATCCCTCCTGCTCACGCTCGAACTTCAACAACTCTCGAAGTGATGAGTTCTTCCAGACTTTGTGCACTCCCTGCGACAGTAGTCTCTACCTTCCTGGCAGTCTCGACCTCGTACATCGAAATGATCGTCCTCCTGAGATTTCCTCTTGAATCCTCAAAAAGGATTCAATTTGACCTCTACACTCTCCTTGTAGAGTCCTTGCACGCAAAGCGATATCTATCCTGGGCCTCTCCTGTAGATTCGACCTCTACAGAAGCTCGGTTTTTCTTCTCTTTCTCCCGCAGATGGAAATATGGATGCCTCCTGCTATCCTTTTGCTCAAGTGCCTCCTCGCTGAGTCTTTGGGTATTCAGTAACCCAATGAAAGCTCCCTCAGTGGATGCTTCCTTCAGATGATAGAACTCGAAGAGTTCTTCCTCCTGGCTATCTGTGCACTCTCTCAACGCCCTCCTGGCAGAGTATCTCTGGCACAGAACACCCAACAATTTCCCTATCTCTGTGCACTCACACACTTCGCTCGACATCCTCCAGATGGAGCTCCTCAGAATCCTCAATGGAATTCTGGTCTTTCTGAACTCACAACAGAGCTCTTTCCTCTATGCACTTCTATGCACACGCTCGATACCCTCTTGGTAGAGCTCTTACAGAACTCCCAGTAGAGGTCCTGTCCACAACAGTGTCTCAACTACACTGCCTTGACTATTGAGGTGTTCAGTAACCTCACAAGTCCTCCTTATGCATGAGTTGTTGACTTCAAGGCTGGTGCTCTCAGCACGTCTTTGTCTGACTCCTCATGAGTTCAGAAGCGCATCCTCTGTGCACCGGTATTCAGAGTCTCAACACTTTGTCACGCCCTCATGGCATGAACCCTCAAAGACATCCCAACCCTAAAATCAAACCAACCCCTTGCAAATGCATGATAACAATACACAATTGCAACATATAATGAACATACACATACAGACATGCATATAATGACAGACTAGTGCAGGAAAAACTGCTCTGTATTAATAATGGCAAATGCCTGTATATTTTACAAGGTGTTCCCGAGCTCTCCCCAGCTCTACATGCATTTTATCTACATGTACCGCTCCACTACTCAAAATGAGATCTCCCTATCTCTTTTTCCTGAGGTTCTCTTAGCGCTTCCCTCCAAGATTTACCTACCCTAATTAATTTACAATCAATTACAATAAATGGGTTGTCTAGTCTGCTATCCAGAACTAGATCTCAGCCAGATCTACCATAAAGGCCGATCCTAAACACCAGCTGAATAGCACGGCTTCCTATGGCTCACCAGCCTAAACCATTTTATTACATTCAATACAAATATAAATGAGGCTGTGCCTCCCTTCATCCTTTGAATGCGTGCACTCTGACGTGGCTGGCTAGCTGGCTACATGGAGAGATGATCCTGCATCAAAACATAGGTGAATGTTATGATAGAAAGAACTTGGGAAGCTATAGGGAGTCTTGTTATGACCCCTTCACTGAGTGGAATAGGGTCATTCAGAAAGAAACTAGTGAACCTATGTGGAAGGCTCAATTAGATATCTATGAATGCTAATGGAACTTCAACAGAATAAGATTTTGAGATTATCAAATTTATTGAGGATAACGCCTCGTTTACTATGTTACTTGGAAATCCTTGGATTGAAAGAGATCAAGCCAGAAACCACGGAAAACACAGGAAGAAATCCTTGGAAAACACAGGAAGAAACCACGGAGGCCACCCAAGCCTTAAAGCAAGCAAAGGAGGAAATCATCAAGCAATGCCAAGCTGCACAACAAGAGAGGGATGCTCTCCAAGAAAAATTGTAAGAAGACAGTGCGAAGATCCAAAAAGAAAAGGAGCAGCTACTTGCAAAGCAGATCGGGATCGAAGAAGTAGCCAACAGAGAATTTTTCTCTTTGATCGTCTTAGAGAAGAAATTAGAAGAACCCTTAGAACGCCAAGTGTTGAAGCTTGTTGAAGTTATTGAGCAAATTCAACAAAGAGTCGTAGAATTAGATCTTCAAACCATACCAAGTACGCCACAAGAAGAGTGCGACCAACGAGAAATGACTTCTCGGAGCACAGTAGAAAGGATTAAACAACTCACTAAGGAATGCAAATAATTAAGTAGCAATAGTGCACAAATACATGAGAACCTAACCAAGAATCCTAAATTGCACAAATTAGAGTCGCAACTCCAAGAGGCGAAACATGAATCCGAAAAGCTACAGGTGCATCTGAAGGCCCTATCACCCATAGAGAAAATGAAATGGTCTTCCAAGCAGCACATAGCACAATAGAAGATCCATATAATCTAGAGCAAGGTAATGGAAGTAACTTAGCAACTTCAACCTTTGCAAGAAAAGGCATGTCAGCTATTTATAGAGATTGAGAACCAAGGAACAGAGCTGGAACAGGTCATGAATTAAGAAAAGCAACACCTAGAAGGGTCGGTGAATGTCGCACTCATCTAGGGGTTCGACGAGCAAGAAGAAGTTGCAATGCAGCAGGTCGAAGCATCTCGAGCCAAGCTCGAGGTGTTCAAAGTAGAATTTATTAGACCTGAGTGACTCGGGATGAGTCACAGGTGAGTGTTGGGGGCCTGTTGGCCCTTGACCAAGTGGTGGGAGATACCTGGTCATATTTGACCATTTTGGGGACTTCGACGCCCTATCGAAGGAAGTGCTTAAGACGAAGAAAAGATCACGAGATCTCGGTCCACTTTTGGGCCCCTTTTTAGGGTTTGGGTTAATGTAATGGGAAAAGGATGTCGATCTGTGGGTTTACCCATGCTTAGGCCCACTTTTGTATGTATAAATAGATGTCTAGGAAAGGTAGAAGAGAGTCGATGACTTAATTCTAGTAATTATATTTGTGTGATAGGATGTGGATTGTAAATGTTCTGTGCATGATTGTAAGAGACTTGCAAAGATAAGTCCAAGTTGTTGCAGGAGGTTGTGAAAGGGTTAGTGATGAAGCACAAGGAAGAAGGATCTAGTGAGCTATGCAGATCTTCTGTCTTGTGCAGAGTGAGGATTGTCGAGGCTCTTTGTTGTAACTTCTTAACCGAGATAATAAATAAGAAGAGTTGGTGGACGTAGCCCCAGGGTGGGGGTGAAGCATGTAAATCTGTGTGTGATGCTTTGTGCTTTGATTCAATGTGTTTACTTCTTCTTCTACTAAGTGCTTTAATATTTGTAGGAAGATATGCTTATTCTTTGTGCTCCTATATGTGTATGAATGTTAGATATGATGTGTATGAATATGCTTAGTGCCGATCTACTGGATTTGATCTAGCTTACGATTTCTAAGTGCTTGAATACTATAGATTAGTGTGAATGTTACGAAGATCTATCTTATAAGAGAAGTGGTTATTGAATGTATTTTGAGGAACTAACAGTGATAAGTGTTCTAGTAAGTTGTATAATCACAAATCTATATCCTTTCTAAGGTTGCAAACACCTGAGTCTTGCAACCACCCCTGCCTCTACCTCGGGTGAGACTTCATCTGCTTCGCAGGTGTTGCTGAAAGGGCTGGCAGTGATTGGTATTTTATGATCAAAATGAAATGAGTATAGATTATTAACAGGTGCTTAACACAAAATAACAGAGATACAATAAAACTATTTTTCTCTTCAATAACGAAATAAGCTGAAACTGTAAAATGCAGCGGAAACAAGCTTGCTGGAATTGTGGTGGCTTATCTCTGAGAAGAGATGTGACGACAGCGCGCATTCGCCAGAAGAAGGTTACAATGAGGCTTTGAAGGCCATTTTACAATAATAAAGAATTCCAAAAACCTTACACATCCAAAAACCTAACCCTAGGAGATGAAGCACCAAAAGTCATGTGGGCCCTGTTTGGGTAAGTTAGTACATCAACTTCCCGGGGTCGTAACTTTTGCAAAATATCTCTGTTTTATGCGTGTGATAGCCCGTTGGAAAGGTATCATAGAGGAGATTCATTTTGGGGGATCAATAATTCTTTTGATTATAATTGAGGAGATCGGTACTGAAAAACCTTCATTTAGGCCCTCAAAATGGCCCCAGAAGTTAAAACTGCTAAAAATAGTAAATTGCCAAAATTGTCAGAAAATTGTTTTGAGCCAGTTGGAAAAGGTGGGTGGCCACCGATATCCATATATATCAATACTACCTCCTTAGGAAGAAATGGTATCCATTGCATTCAGTTCCCCCATTAGATGAGGAAATTTCTGCTGAATTTGGCCCGGGGTGAGCCACTTTTCTTGGTGTAGAAGTTGCCCTGCTTTGACGACTCGATAAAGTTGGACCCTTTGTTGTCAAGTGACCTTGATCTATATGTCCACAATATGATAATTAGATTCTTTTTGTATGAATTCGGGGTTGAGATTTGTTGGTGTCAGATGTTCTGCTACTTCTGAGGTGTCCAATAATGGTGGGAAATAAGGGCGAAGGAGATCCACATTGAACACTGGGCACAGGCCAAGGAAAGGAGGAATGTTGAGCTCAAAATAATGATCCCCCATGAACTTGGTGATAATGTACGGTCCATAATGGAGTGGGTGAAGCTTCCGATGGGGTTCTATAAGGTGTTCTTTCTGCAAGTGCAACCAAACTTTGTCGCCCACCTGAAACTTATGAGGCACCCGATGTTGATCATTGCGTTGTTTGTACTTGTCATTGGACTTCTGTAGGATATCTTGAACCTGTTGGTGGATGTGCTGGATTTTCTCAATGAACCAAGTGGCTTTGTCAGCTTCAGTTGGAGTAGGACATCAGTCAATCGAGGTGACCGCAAGGGGAAGTGCAATATCTATGGGACCCAATGGTTGGAATCCCAACCCCACTTGAAAGGGGTTGTGGCTGGTTGAGATATGCAAGGATTGGTTGTATCTATGTTGGAAATAGGGAAGGATCTCATCCCATGTGCGAGGGTGCTTTGAATTATACATGCAAAGGATGTGCACAATCATTCGATTTACAACCTCGGTTTGGCCATCTGTCTGGGTGTGGAAGACCGTGGATTTGGTGAGCTTGGTGTCCAGTAGTGACCAGAGGATCGACCAAAATGTGCTGAGAAATCAAATATCTCGATCTGAGACAATGGTTTGTGGGATTCCAAAATGTACCCAGACTCGTTGAAAGAAGAGATTGGCAATGGCCTCTGCTGTGATGCTCTTCTTGCAGGCAACGAGAATCACCATCTTATAAAAGTGATCAACAACCACAAAAACACAGTCATTTCCCCACTTGGTGGATGGGAGGCCTGACATGTAGTCCATTGAGATGGATTCCCATGGACTGTAAGGAGTAGGAAGAGGGTTGTACATGCCCTGTTTCTTAGTGGTCAGTTTGGAAATAGCACAGGTAGTGTAGGACCTGATATACTTGTCGACCTCTTGTCGAAGTTTCGGCTAGTAGAAATGTTTATGTAGCATTGCCACTGTCTTTTCGATGCCAAAGTGTCCTGCCACCCGACTGTAGTGGGCTTCCCAGATCACCTTCACTCAATCACTTGAAGGAACACGGATATGGCCCATATGACACAACAACCCATCCTAAAGATGGAAATTATCGACAAATGCATTTGAGCCCATCATTTGGTAGGTGGTGGTGAACTCAGGGTCTGTCTCATAGAGTTGGGGCAATATAGATGTCTCATGGCCGTAAGAATATAGCACCATGGTGAGTGCCACGACTAGCGGTCTACTGAGGCAATCAACGATGTGATTGGTGCTTCTTGTTTTATGGTTGATGTTGAGGTGGAATTGCTGCAAGTATGTGGACCACTTTTGATGGCAATCATTCTGCAATTTTCTCTATGTCTGCATGAACTACAATGGCTTATGATAAGTGTGGATGACTGTTTCCTTCCCAAGAATGTAATGTATCCACTGGCGGCATGCTTGCACAATGGAGTACATTTGTTTTTCATAAGTAGGGTACTTACAGATAGTATCTGATAGTGTCTCACTATGATAGGCCACGGGGTGGCCATGCTGACTAAGAATGGTGCCCACGGCATAGCCTCAAGCTTCTGTCTCAAGCTCAAAGGGATGTTGTAGGTCTGGTAGTGAAAGTATTGGGGCTGAGAACAAGCGCTGCTTCAAATCATCGAATGCTTGTTTTTGGGACCGACCCCACGAAAATATTTCCTTACCACCACCCCTTTTTATTTGGCTGAGGGCCCATATAATATGGAAGAAACCAAACACGAACCTACAGTAGAAATTAGGAAGTCCCAAGAAGCTCTGAAGCTCAGTGAGTGTTGTTGGGGCTATCCAGTCATGAATGACTTGGATCTTGGTTGGATCCACATGTACGCCATGCTGATCAATGATGTAGCCTAGGTAATGGAACATGTCCATTTCGAAGGAGCATTTTTCCAGGTTGGCGTATAGCTTGTGCTATTGCAAGGTGTGCAGAACCTGTGGAATATGATGTAAGTGTTCGACCCAAGTCTTGCTATAAATTAGAATGTCATCCAGATACACCACTACAAAAGTATTGGTGAATGGTCACAGGATATCGTCCATCATCCTCGTGAAAGTGGCTGGAGCATTTGTCAAACCAAAGGGCATGACCAACCATTCAAAAATTCCTTCCTTTGACTTGAAGGTGGTATTCCATACATCTGTCTGTTCTATCGGGACCTAGTGGTAGCAAGACTTCAAATCAATCTTACTGAAGTATTTGGCCCCCATGAGTTTATCAAGGAGGTCATCAATTCAGGGAATTAGGTACCGGTTTCTGACAGTGATTTTATTCAAAGCCCTGTAATCAATACAGATTCACCAGGTTCCATCTTTCTTCTGTACCAGCACGATCGGGCTCCCGCAAGGTGATGAGCTGGGGTGGATGTGCCCCTTATGGAGCAATTCTTGGATTTGTCACTTGATCTCCTCATTCTATAACAAAGAGCGATGATAGAATGGCCCATTGGGAAGCGGTGCGTCAGGGGTCAGATCGATGGGGTGCTTGACCTAGCAGTGCAGAGGTACCCCTGTAGGTGAGCAGAAGATATCTGAGTATTCTTCCACAAACTTATCTACTTGTTTCTGCTGTGTGGAGAGGTTGGCCACAGAGACCCTGGATGTGGCTGCAATTTTTCGCTTATTCTGAGAGCGAATTACGAACAAGACAAACTTCCCCATTTGAGAGATGACCTTCCTACATTTCTTAGCAGAGATCAAGGAAATAACACTAGGTGGGACTACCTCAGGTATCCTATACAATTTCCTATTCAAAGTAATAATAACACTATGAAGCCTAGACTCATATACAACATGATGTTTCCATAAATAAGGTTGGCCCAAAAGAACATCACAAACTTCGAGAGGAGAAACATCACACAGTACCTCGTCTTTGAAGGGCTTGATGTCGTACGACACTCAACACTGTTGGCTGACGCGGAGATCACTTTCTTGGTGGATCCATCCAATGGTGTAGGGTTGTGGGTGCGGCATTGTTGGCAGGGCCAGCCGCTTGACGACCTTTGCTGAGATGAGGTTCTTGTGGCTACCACTATCAATGATGAAGTACAATGGGGTGCCTTTTACCCACATTTGTGAATGGAAGAGGCACTCTCCTTCTTCTGGCTCATCTAGTTCACCAGGCTAGATCTTGGTGGTAGAAACAGTGGCACTGGGTTCTGTGTCAATGATCTGTCTTCCCCTTTCTGTTTTTTTTGTGAAGTCAGAATCCACATCTGATTCAGAGGCTTTAACTTCAGCCACCAATGACTACTTTAAGCGACAGTCAATAGTGTTATGCCAAGGGCTCTTATGGAAGTCGCACCACTTCCCGATATCTTTCTTTGTCTTTCCAGTGTCCTTCTTTGCTTGCGGCTTGTACTGGTTGTCCTGATACTGTCCATATTTTCTCTTTCCTTTGTTTTGTGGGTTGGGGCCTCCCTTTCCTGGATTTTTTTGTGAGGGGTTCCTAGTCCCAAATTGTTGAGTCTTTTGTTTGAGATTCTGCTCGATTTTGATGGCATATTGGTAGGTCGCACCCAAGAATGAGATGTCTAGAAATTCCATTTTTGTCTGGATGTATCTATGCAGAGAATCACGATACTTGAGCACCAGATGTCGCTTCTTGCATATACAAATCAAAACAATCCTCCCACTGCACACACAAGCAAATTTAGTAATCACTACCTAGTGGCCAATTTATCATTGTCAGAAGAAATATTTGTTGCATGAAATGTCAATGTCCATACAGCCTGTCAAGCATAGTCGAGCGTGTCTCTTCCTTGAGCCTTATCTACCTCTTGATACATTTCATTTATGGTGTCATAAAATATCAAGTACATTCCTTTCATATACTATGGAAGGCAATCTGTCGCAGACGAATCCCATTTGGTCATTATATACACAAATATTGGTCAAGTGAGTTAGCGGATATGCACACAGATATTCTTCAAAACTTCTTTGGATTGATCAACGCCACCTCTTAATTGTTGTTGCGAAGAGTTCGACCTCATTAACTGTTCCAAAGAGGTCATACATATCGTGGAGAATCGTGATAACATGACTTGCTTTCGCAAAGGCGAGTCTGAATGGAGAATGGTGAGGCTCAAACGCGATGAAGGAAGCCCAAGTGTAGTATTCCACATGACGATGTCGAGTGAAGGTCATATGAGGTGAACCCGAATCTTTCCACCATCAACACATACAAATTTAATGGAATTTACTTTATTGTACTACTAAAATCGACTTTAGGAAGATATTCATTCAAACACACGACATCACCTCAAGAGACAGTCTAACTCTCTCTTTTGTAAGAATTGAAAGATGTTGAACTCTAGTTTTGCAAGTTCTAGAAGTTTCTCAGTCTTCATGTATGATTTCCTGAACACAAAGAAAAGTATCCATTCAAAATACTTATAAATGAAAGAGGAGGTGTCAATCTGACTGAAATACAAAGCTATGAAAGGATGGTACTAGTCATATGTATTATGAGTGTCTTGTCCAAAGACGTCGATGTAATTCCTTGCTTCCAATCATCGCAAATTTGTGTGCCAACCTTGTTCGAGAACGTCCCCTATTTGCAATTTGAAACACTAAAAAACATAATGAAACCAACAAAAGTGATCTATGTGTGAATGAGAAAATATGTAATATTAATAGTCCTCACCTGTTGTGAAAGACTGGAGACCAGTGTCTTTTGCAGAGCTTCTTTCAAATATTTTGTGGAGAAGATTTTAGCCTCTTCCATGACTTTCTCACCAGGAAAGGTAATGAGGGAAGCCCAATATAAATTGAAAATTCTTCTCATTTCTCCCTCTGTCTCACTAGGAGATCATGAAAACTACTCATTTTCATCTTTGAAATGTTTCAAAACATCCGCAATCAAAAGATATTTTTTTATTAATCTTAGACGACAGTTTGGCCATTATTCTAAAAGAAATTCAATGAATGATTATTATTAAAATGTGTATATATACCTGTAGAGACCAGGTATCCATGTAGTTGAAGAGTTCGAAGCCCAAGGTAGTTGAGTTAAGATTAGGAACAACACTTTCTACCCCACATCCAATGCCCTTTTGGTTCCAATAATTGCAGGTCAAAAGAATGTGTCATTATAATCCTGTGTATTCCTTATGTAAGCATAAATAAACAATGGTGACTAACCTGTAAACATAATCAAGGGCTGATTTTATCTCATTTCTGAAATGCCTGTCGATCCCCAAACATTCAACTCTATCGACCATCCAAAGGTGTCAAATGAGATCATTGAGGGGACTGAATTCTCCATCTTGCAATGACATTGAATTGATCTTCTTTACTTCATCAATCAGTCTGTCGGGAACCGACGGTAGGTATGGAGGTAAGCTTCCTTTAATTTGTTTTAATTGTGATGGTATTGATCATTTTTCTAACAAATGTTCTCATAATAAAAAGAGAAATTATGAAGGTTACTCAAAATTCAAACAAACATATAAAGGAAAAAGAACTACAAAGAAAGTTTTCAAGAAAAACTTATGCACCAAAGAAGACATCTTATCATCAGATGAAGATGAAGTCAATGACAATGAGACAAGAAGAGTTCTATTCATGGTAGTAGAAGACTCTGATAAAGAAGACTCTGAAGAAGAATATGAAGAAGATGAAGAAGAATATGAAGAAGTCGAAGAAGAAATTGAAGAGGCAGAAGTTGACTACCGAGAAGAATTGATGTGTGCCATAGAAGTTATCAGAAGAGAAAAGAAGAAAAACAAGAAACTACAAGCGGAACTAGACAAGAAAAAAT
>ML866261.1:20923-34737 GCA_009831015.1 Picea engelmannii | reverse complement strand
CTTCTTATTGTCTTTGTCACTAATGGATATTTTGAGTACATCAACATACCTTTTATATTTTGCTTCATTTACTTTCTGCAGTGGCTCTATAGATTTTGAATCTTCTTTGGTGGTCATATGACTCTTATGATAGCCAATACCAGTTTTCATGAGTGGTGATCTTCGGAATTTGATGATATCATCTAAGATTTCAATGCTCTTTTCAAATTTCAAGCTTCTATTCAACTAAGTAGTTGAGTTCTCCAATTCCTTTCTTAAGGAAACAATTTCATCTTCCATCTTCTCTCAAATTTATTCATTTTCCTTCATTCTCACCACTTATTCTATCTTTTTTTCCTCTTCTAGTTGAATCTTTAAGCCAATCCAACTTTTCATATTTCTGTAGTTTCTCCTTTTGTTTCAAATTCTTTTTCTTAAGTTTTTTTTATTTCACTTAAGGAAAAAATGAGTTCTTCTTCAAGATCTACTCCTGCATATGTTTCGAAATTTTGTTTCTCTTTTGAATCCATTATTTATTTCCCTTTGTATTCATTTTCTGAAGTATCAATCTTCATTTCTATTTCCATGTGTGCTCCTGAGATCTACCTTCCAATGGTTAAATTGTTTCTGAAGGAACTGAATATTATACCAATTATTGAGAACACACTTATACTCAAAGGGGGGTCAATCAATATAAGACATTTTTCACTTTTTCAAAAATTTATCAACCATAATAAAACAATCACATATGATATCTATTAACTACATAACATGGAACATAATATTACATGGAAACTCTTTCGAGAGAAAACCAAAAGAATTCTCTTTATAATTGTTTGTAGGAACCAACTTACTGTTACAAATAATTGTAGGCACCAACCTAATGTAGACACCAATCCCAACTAGCACAAATATTGGTGGGAACCAACCTACTCTTACAGATCTTCTTAGACACCAATCCCCACCACTAAACACGAACTTAGCAAGATACAACAATCTTTGTTTGAGTGGCACCAACTTAATCTTACATATATTCATAGACACCAATCTACTGGAGACACCAACCCCGCCGCTAAGCACCAACTTAGCAAGAGACACTAATATATTTGTGAGTTACACCAACCTTCACTGCGTTTTCTTGCTACATCTACCTTCACTAGGTCTACTTGTTGTTTCTTCTTTCATCAAGTCTACTCACTATTTTTACCTTCACTAGGTTTTTTCACTACTTCTTATTTTAATAGGTCTGACCAAAAATTGAATTTCCAAATGGTGACTTTCCCAAAGCATGTTGTTTTGGACCTCTTCCCAAGAACAAACTTGTACAACATGCCACGTATCTAATTTTGCAAATATGATTCTAAAATTTGTACTTGAGGTACTTTTGTATGTATCCTCTAGTCTGTAAAATTTTCATAGTCTGAATATTCTCATAAAAGAAGTTACAATGAAAATGTTCAACTAACTTGTTTAAAATTAATCTCAACACCATTCAGAAACCAAAAATTCCATAGAGAATATCTCAGAAAGTATAGTGAAACAATATCTAATATTTTTACCCAATGTAATTATGTATGTCGCCTCTGTTCCGTAAAAATTGTATAATCGAAAGAGTCCCGAAAAATAATTTATAATGAAAATTCCAACTTGACTTGTTTGAAACTTATCTTAGGACCATTCAAAAACCCTAACATCCACAAAGAATATCTCAGAAATTAAAATGAAATAACATATAATATTTATACATGTGGTACTTCGGTATGTCTCCTCTATGCTACAAAAAACTCACAGTCTGAAGAGACCCAGAAAATAAATTATAGTGAAAATTCCAAATTGACTTGTTTGAAACTGATTTCAAGAGCATTCAGGAAGCCTAACTTCCACAAGAAATATCTCCAAAATGTAGCGAACCAACATATGTAATTTTTATGACATGTATTGAGATATCTCTCCTCCATCTCTTCAAACTTTCAAGGTCTGAAACTTCCTGGAAAATAAGTTATACAGAAAGTGCTAAGATGACCCGTTTGAAACATATTTTAAGATAATTCATGAACCCTAACTTCCACAGGTCATATCTCTACAAATATAGTGAACCAACATATAAAATTTGTACCACATGTACCCAGATATCCCTCCTCCCTCTCTTCAAAATGTTAGGGTTTGAAACCACCTAGAAATCAAGTTATCATGAAAATACCAAGATGACATGAAACTGACTTCTCAACTCTTCCCTTTTGGAATGATATTCAATCTTTTCCCATCCACTTGTTCAAATGTTACTAGATATTGCACATGCACACTTTATATTTTTATAATTTTTCATAACCCTTCATGAAAGGACATGTCTATTAATTAAATAATTAATTCCCCCTTTTTATTTTAATTTTCCAAACACCATGGGAAAATACCCAAACCCATGGGTTTGAAACCACCATTTCAGTTTTTACTTTTTCACATGCACCCATTTTTTAATATACTTGTAAACCTATATATATAAATCAATATTGGAAATGTTGTGTGTATTGTAATTTTGTAATATGACATTAATGACAACATTAATCCTTTGACATCAATGACAATTTCCAACATAAGCTAGCCATAACTCCTCAACAAGTAAAAAAATGAATTTTGTTTTGTTTATGTTTCTTTAGTTCTATTTTATATGCACTATTTGCAAATTTTTCACATTTGTATTGGATGAATAAATAATGCACGTCTCTTTTCTTTCATGGTCTCATGTATTAATGCAGGTAAGTGCTAGTTTTTTTGCAGGTTCTAGGAGGATCAAGAAGGTCAATCCATGTTCGAGCAATTCTTGAAGACAAAATTTCATGCCAAAGGGGTCTTCCTTCCAAACATCCAATCATGCCACAACTCATTACTCCTAAAAACTTAGACAAACCACAGTTTACAGGGGATACCTCGCTTCCCCCATCCCTAGAAATGTTAAGCCTAGAAAAAACCCTTACTCATCTTGAGTTTGATTTAATGAGAGAATAACATAATGGTGTTCCATGATTTGAAATATAATGGTGTGTCATGATTCGAAGCTCTAGAAGCTTTATCCAATAGTTTAGCAACTGAAGAAAACCACACCAATAATTTTAAGATTGCAAATGGATCAAGAACGAGACAAATGAAGAATTTATTTGAAAATGAAGTGAAGACTAGTGTTCTAGAAGTCAAGTTCCATTGCCATGCAACCAATACCCTTGTTATATATGAAGTCTTTCAGAAGACCTACAATTCACCCTAGTCATTTCACCAGTACCATGGTATTTCCATGCATTTCATTCTTCTTGATCCAAAATAATTGCATGTTGAAGTTCACAAAGTTCCTTTGTTTATGTGGTTTCCCTTGAAGGTTAATATTTTCCCCAGAATATCCTTTAGATAACCACTACTATTAAGTCACAAATTCAACATTGTCACTTATTTCTTCCCCACTCCTAATCCACAAAATAAAGTAACTTGGCTCACTTACCATTCCAAATGTTGGGTCTCAATTTTGACACTTTTCACCCCTTCCAATTAAGCACATTTTTCTTCTAATTTTTCATTAAAATCCTCCTTTTTGCCAACTTTTACAAGATTAATGGCATAAGAATCATATTAAAGGCAATAAGTTTTTTTTAATATAAAATTCTCGATTTTGATTTGTAAAATGTTATTAAAGTTCATTTACTCATCTATTTACCATAATTTTAGGTGCTATTACCAGAATTATTTCCCGTAATCCATACAACGTTTGGATAGCTACGCTTAACCAAATTGAGATTGGCCACTTGGAGACTATTCATGAGCTTCATGGGATGGTGAAATACCAATAGAACCTTCATCAATATGATCACTACCCTTAAGTCAACACATGATCAACACACTGTTGGAAAAAAGGTATACGCATACCATATTTTGAAGATCCACGATTTTACTCCTGGAATCTTAGATTCATGGATGGATGATGTTGGACCGCCTTCATCACATAAAGAATCCAAGGTGTAGTGTAGGATGCTCAATAGATACCTGAAGGATCTCCTATCCCCTGTTCTGAAATGAGAATATGAATGTAACCAACACAGTAATTAAGGAAATGGTGTTATGTTTCTGACAACACTCTATGCTTCATGTAAAATATATAAAAATAGAGATATTAGATTGTATTGGGCTAGTAATATATGTTATAAGACTGATCCAGGTGGATATCGGTGGCCACCCACCTTCTCCAACTAGCCCAAAACATGTTTATGGTAATTTTGGTAATTTACTATTTTTAGCAGTTTTTAACTTCTGGGGCCATTTTGAGGCCCTAAACAATGTTTTTTGAGGAAACGGAGAACAAAAAATCCAAAAGGTGTAGTTCTCGGATAGATCTTTCCAACGAGTTATTGAGCGCCCCAAACAAAGATCGTATGCAAAAGTTATGCCCCTGGGAAGTTGACATATCAACTACCCCCATCGAGGCCCACAAAACTTTTGGCTTTTCATCTTCCGGACTTAGGGTTTTGGATTTTACTTATGTTAAAAAGGCCCTTAGAGCCTCATTGTAATAATCATCTTCTCACGGATGCGAGTAGCCGTCACATCTCTTCTCAGAGATAAGCTACTACCATTCTAGCGAGTCTTTCACTATGTACATTTATTTCATTAATAGAAATCGTGTATTACTGTATATCTGTGACTCTTGTTATATTTCTGCTATATCTCTATTATATTGTTGTCTCTATTGCAATATCTCTGAATATTTCTGTGTTATATCTCCTCTTTCATTTCGTGCCGAAAATAATCTGGATCAAAGACTGAGTTTATAGCCGAGGCACATATTATAACCCGTGAACTTTTCATTTCAGATATTGAATACAAAAATATTATGTTTCATTCAGTGTGTTAATAATCTTTTAGTGTTATAAGCATCTCTTACAACATATTCTAGGTCAGGAGCGACCCCTAGTTTTGGTATGTGTTGTATTATTTAATTTTATATGTTTCCCGTAATTCTATCTTTTCCTGTAATTACATTTATTTATTGTAATAATTATTAATTTCCTGTAATTTCATGTTAACTTAGTGTAACATCTCGCTCTTGCGATCACATGTTATTTACTTATTCTTTGAGGACACTTGTGCGCAAGTGATCCGGTTATAATACATGGTTATTTGTTTTTCTTATGGATTCTTATGACGATGTCAATGGATTATGATTTTTATGTTATTTGTTATATGTGTATTGACATATGCTATTGACGAGTTTCGCTAAATGTGCAGGACACTTGACGGATTGTGGATGCCGAGAGCATCAATAGACCTCCTTGGACTCTGGAATGAGTCAGGGAGTGGATTGTATTGGTTGAGTATTTCATTTATGCATATGTGACATATGATCGTTTATTGTATGATTTTGTATATGGATCATTGACAATGTTTCATTGATGAATGCAGGTTGATGAATGCTTGATAATATGACTCACATAAGGAGTAAAGGGGCCATGCACATAGACGAGATATTGAGGGAGAGGTGTGGTAGCATCTCTGTCACAACCTACTAGCACTCCCAACATCGCTTGAATTGTAGGTTAACAATTACCTAGTTCGAGAAGTCCACGATGCCTTGAGGGAAAACTGAGACAGTTGCTCACGAAGATTTCTAAGGGGTGTGCAATAAGGCAGGGTCTTTATTCTTTAGAATCTCTTAGCCTCTTACAAGGTCACCCGAATGGAGTGTTGACTCCAAGGGTTGGACAACTACCAAAACTAGTCAAAGGCGAGTAACACCCTTGAAACACGGAGTGCGTCTTGAAAGACATGTCACTAAAGTAACACTTGATTCAATGAATCTAAGTGGCCTATTGATTGATTTTACCCTCAAAAGTAAAATGCTCGATTGATTTCACCTTCTGCTACAGATACCCCTTGCGAATCCTTCTCGGTCGCTGCCTTGGTTGGGCAGTTGACGAATCCATTCGACCGTCGAGAAGAATACCTGTTTTATTTTGGGACTGGTAGGCTCTGGAAGAACCATTAACAGTCCGGTTCTTATTGCTCTGGTAAGTTTCGCGCTAGGGACGCAGACACTGTGGTTGATAGCGCACTTCGCGCAGGCCCTCTCCCATGGTGAATGGGCTCGAAGCTGGCCTTCGGCCTTCAAACCCCTTATGAATTCTGGCCTTCCACTGGAGTCACGCCCTTCCTTATGATAGTTCCTACCTTGGATTCATCCAAAACGCACCCATTTGGGAGATTGTTTCTTATCTCATTTAATCCACCTTGTAATTTGACAGTAATACTGGGATCGCGCGAGCAGACGAGATGCTTACGAGATGCTTCCCCACTCAGAGGTTTCTTTCACTCAATTTTGATTGACGAGTCTGGAAATCCTTGGGCGCTGGAGTTCAGTGCTGAGTGGAGCGATTAATTATGATTGGATTGGGAATTTCCTGTAGCAACTTACCTTCATAATGTTTTCCAGCGATTCGCTTCCTTCAACTATTGCACGCACCCTCGCTAGCGAATTTTCTGTAACAAAATTAACCAGAGATTTTAATCCCGCGTTTTTAGCCGAGCTCTCTCCTGCAGTGTCTTTTATATCTTCTCTTACACCGCCCAGAGTCTATGGGACGACGCGCAATCTTAGCCACCTCTATATGAGCACTGCTCTGAGTTGCCTTGAACTTGGCGCTTAGACAACAAGTTGCGCTCGGATTAAAAGAGACCAGGCATGCATTTAAATTGACAGTCAGATGTTTGCCTTTACCTTCTTCGCCTATCGATATATTTCTTCTTGTTTAGTTTTAATCCTCTTAAGTTCAATAAGTGGATTGATAATATCTTGCCCTGGCCATAAGGATGGATAAGGTTGTCTACACGACTAAGGATTGACTGCTAAAACCTCTAGCACCAACTTGTACTAAAACCTCCATAAAAATAGGTAACATACAAGTTTAAAAACAATTAGATATAAGTTTCTTAGAAAAAGGTACGCTAATTGGTGGTTTCCTTGCACTAAAAAGTATTGCTAATAAATACTCTATTTACAAATGAGAGACAGTGGTGGTGTTCTCATGGAGTTATATAAGTAACAAATTATTAACTCTATGATAAACTTCTCCTTTTCCTACAACTTTGGTCCTCTAACTTTGGGGTCTACATGACAATAACCTAGATGAATATCTCGTTCCTGCAATAAATAATGAGATTAACAATGGAGTTAGTGACTTCATGGTTAGTGTTACGATGGCCAATTACATATTCTATTGGAGTGGTGAATTGTGGATATGTTGTTGTTAATAACTTATAGTAATTCATAGGTTATTACTTGTTGATTAATACTTAATAATTTATTTATCGATGAAAGTAGTTGGGATTGCCATTTTAAAAAATAAAAATAAAATAAAAAATCGAAGTGGTTCCTCTGAATTATGTTAATAAATTCTCTTACAAGTTTTTGTAGTAATATAAAGAAATTAAGTGTGAAATGTGCATAACCTCAAGTGAGTAGGATCAAATGGGAATTGATGTTGATTATGCTAGAATTACGTGTTAGCATAGAATTGCAATCTCTTCCTTACATGAAATTTTAATTTCCAACTGGATCCTTAAGTGTATAATACTAAATGGTCAGACTTCGATCTAGAGAATATTATTGGATACAATAATATGTAGATATAAGCTCAAATCTCTAGTTGTGCCTCATACTAGTTAGATTGATGGGATCTTGAAATTTAGTTGGTAAATTAAATTAATCTGATTATGTATAGTCGATGCAATAGAATTGAGTTTACTATAATAGTGGTAGAACTACTTTATATTGCAGAGTAGTGGAAAAACTATGGTAACAGTGATGGAAGATTTTGATTTCTAGGTTGTGAAATTGTCCTTGTTATATGAGAATTGATTGGGGTTATAATTTTTACTTGTGATGTTTATGGTTCAAGTTGAGGTTGTATAGTTAAGATATATGAGATTAAGTTGTAATTGCGCTCTTGATTTATTATTCTTAGGTAAAATCCTCTTACTCATCATGCCTATTTGTTGCTTGAAAGATTTATTAAGTAGAGTAGATTATTATATTGCATTATGATGAATTGATGATCAAGTATGTTGATGTTTCTAGTTGAGTAGCGGCGTGTGTTGAGTTTTGGGATTAGATACTTCCTTGTTCCTCAAAACAGTTGCCATCCCTGAGACCTTAAGTGGTCAAAATCAATCGGATGAATCTTGGGCTTGAGCGTTTCTTATGTGTCTTGGAGGTCCTAACCTTGCAGAATAGGTTGGGCGAGTAGTTTATTTATGTTATCTTAATGTGATGAGTTGATCGAATAAAAGTATTGATGTTTCCAATTGATCTTGCGTCGCTATTTTTATGATGCTTGTCAATTATGTGTCGTTATCTAATGTGATGATGTGTTGATTAGGTATCGTTACTAATTATGTTAATGCATTGACTATGTGTCGCTATTAATTTTGTTAATGTGTTGATGAGCATTGTTATTAATTATGATGATGTGTCGTTGGAGATGCTATTGATTTGTTGTGACGATTTTAATTTCCTAATGAAAAAAAAAACTTACCTTTGTACATCGCTATTTGTTGTCGTAAATAAGGGGGTGTTACATATGGTATCAGAGCGAGGTTCAACCCCGCGATTTGGGATCATTACGCCTTCCATTGTATTAAACTTTTGATTAATAACTTATTGCTAATTTAAATTTGAAATTGTCCATGCACGTAATCATGGTTATAGGATGTCGTGGAGGTAGACAATGTGGTGCTAGGGGAGGAGGTGTGATGCCTCCAGTAGCATCCACACTAGAGGGGTCTAAATCCAGGGAGAAGAACAAGTCATTGGACAAGAGAAGATTGTTGTGGGGGATGTGGTTGGTTTGATGAGATCCTTTCATAGGATGTCAAAGGCCTTGATTAAACGACTAGATAGAGAGGAGGTCGGGGCGCTTGTACCCAATGAGGGTTCACAACGCACTCTATCTGGCAGTGATAACATTCACACAGAACTCGAGAAGATAAAGTTTACCGAGTTCATGGGTGCCACAGACGGCTCAGCCGCCGAGGCATGGTTGGATAAAATGGTGATGTGCTTTGCACTTTGCGACTACACCTCCAACATGAAGGTCTGCATGTCGGTATTTCAGCTGAAGGGAAGTTCTCTTCTATGGTGGAAGACACTCCTACCTTAGTTAAACATGACCGTCAAAGACGTGTCATGGGAACTGTTTGAGGAACAGTTCCGGGAGAGGTATTTGTCAGAGGAATTAATTGATCTCTAGCTCAATGAGTTCAATGCCTTATGATAGGGTGGTTGTACGATGCCCGAGTATGAGGCTCGATTCATAAATCTACTTAGGTATGCTCCACACCTGAACACAGAGAAGTTGAAGGTCAACAAGTTTTTGTTCAGCCTTAAGTCCAACATTCATGCGAAGGTGAGGATCCTGATGCCTTAGATGTTGCATGATGCAGTCGAGAAGACCCTCATAGCTGAGGAAGAACTAACCAACAGGGGTCAGGGCAGGACCCCTTCAAGACCGACTGGACAAACGACATCCGGAGCGCAACAACATCAAACACTAGCCCGACATACATCAAGGTATCAAGATATGTCTATAGGACCCGCGTTCACGACACCTCGACGAACGACTCCTCAACATAGGACTCCCTACAGAAGACCACCACATTAGCAACAACGTCACCCACAACAACAATAATTTAGGCCTGTTTAGCAGAACATACCAGGATCTCGGGCTTGTAGTCCAACAACTTCTACTTTAGGAACCAAGAGTACTGGACCGAAGACCGAATGTTGGACATGTGGAGAGCCACATTACCAACAAGATTCTCTGGTTGAGAAGGCTAGATCGATCGAAACAATAGAACACACTATGGTTGGATATTTGGGCAAGGCCCGCAGGATTCATGTCATGGTGAATAATGTTAGTTTTTTATCTCGGCAGATACTCCGCATGTTGTGTCTTGAACGCGGATGTTACCTTAATGTTTACACTACTAGTCACTTAACTTTGTGATGAGTTTTTATAAAGTTGTTTTAAGTGGTTCTTTTATTAAAGTGACTTTTAATAAAGTGTACGTTCTAATTTTAAGTGACTTTATTTCATAAAGCACTTATGTAATAAAGTGAAATCACTTTAATATTTCAAGTGATTCATTTTGGAGGGAATGGATCATGACCCTTGATCTTGAAAAAGACAAGATCTAATCTTTCCCTTTAGATTTAGGGTTGGGGAAGGTGAAAAGACACTTTGGAGGGAAAATGTCATTTTCATATTTATAAAAGAATACATTGGGTAGTGTGCAAGACACATTGAGAGGAGCAAGAGAGATTTTTTGAGCAAGCTTGAGAGAGGAAAGTGAGTAGCTTGAGAGGGAACATTTCCCAAGGATAAGGAGGACACAAATCCCAAGACATTTTTCTATGTGAGTGTTGTTCCATTTTCTGTGCAGGGACGTATTGTATGGATCTATACAGTTTGTACAACAGGAAGAAGGGAATGGTTTTCGAGGCACCTTTTGGCAAAGAAATCGAGGTGGATTTATGGGTTTTTCTTGCTTCTGCTAGGCCATACTATGCAGGCCATACATCACACAGATGGGCACATTTTTCGAGGCACAAAAAAGAGGAGTCTGTACAATTGTACGAATTTTGGCACGTTTTCCATGGCATAAATTCTGGGACTGTTTTTTTGTGGCTGTGAGGTATTTTCCCTTGGATGGAAATGTGTATTTGTTGTTGTACTATACTTTCCTAAAAGCTTAATAACATCTCTCTCTCTCTCTCTCTCTCTCTCTCTCTCTCTCTCTCGTTGGGTTTCCCCACATTGGGGTTTTCCCTAGCATTTGCCTAAATTTCTAAGTTTTTTGGGTTGTTGTCCACTGTGTTTATTTCAGCTGCTATTTTTCTTAGCAATGTGTATTTCTGCTTATGGTAATTTCTGAATGTGGGTTTAAGTCATTTATGAAATTTATGAAGACAATTATCTCTAGGTTGTTAAGTGTTTGACATAAATTTCATTTGTTGATTTTTGTCATTAAAAATCTACATGGTATCAGAGTTTTGTCTCTGACAGTGGGCAGTGTGATTTTTGGGCAAAAGGGTGTGATTTTTTTCCTTGAGTTGTGACAGGGAATATGGTTGCAAGCATTAGATATGAGGATCGGTTGGATGGCATTTCCAACTGTTTTTAGTGGAAGGTTCGATTGTCAGTTGTTCTCAAGGAGAACAAAATTTATAACTATGTCAACTATGTTGTGGCATCTCCCGCAACAAATCCTATTGCTTTGGACTTGCATGAGGTCAAGGAATCCAAGGCTCAGAGCATTATTTTGGATGGGGTGAAGGATCATCATATCCCACACTTGGCTGAGAAAAAGACTACCAAGGAGATGTGGGATGCACTTAAAAATGTTTTTGAGGTGAAGAACGAGAACTGGAAGATGGCCTTGAAGGATAATTTGCATGATACCAAGATGGGTAAGGAGGAGAGTGTCTCTTCTTATCTTACATGGGTGGCTCAAGTAAAAGATGAGTTGGCATCTATTGGAGAGGTCATTACAGATTCTGAGTTGGTGAGGATAGCCTTAAATGGCTTCACCAAAGAATGAGAAGTCTTCGTGAAGTGTGCAGTGGGATGTGAGCATCTACCAGATTGGAGTAGATTGTGGGATGATTTCACTCAGGAGGAGATCCGAGAAAGATCTCAGGGTAGTGAACAAAAGACAAATAGAGTTGATGAGAATGTTTCTTTTACAGCAAAGAGCAAGAAGAAAGGAATTTCTTGAAGGGACTTGAGTAAAGTAAGATGCTATTGTTATAACTAGTTGGGGCACCTTGCCTCTCGTTTCCCAGAGAGGAAAAAGAAGACGAAGTCAGAGGGGCTTGAGACATCTTCTACAACAACCATGGAGGAGTTTTCTTCAAATTATGAAAAGGAAATTTCTTTGGTGACCCTAGTTTCCAGTGTCGATGGCGGAGGATTTGAAGGTGATATCAGATGGATTGTGGACAGTAGAGTCTCTAGACACATGATGGGAATCTGGCGAGTATTCCTAGATTTCACAGATATTGGTCTTGGCCGACAAGTGGTAAATGAAGGTGGTATGGCGAAATATGTACGTGGAGTTGGGAATGTTAGATTCCAACACGAGTTTGGGGGACTCTTGGAGCTTGATGGAATTCTCTTTGTTCCAGGGTTGAGGGTTAACTTACTCTTAGTCTCAGACTTGGAGGATGTAGGATATTGCGTATTGTTCAAGAGGGAACATGTCTTTATCTACAGGCAGGGAGTGGACCCGGTAGAGTTGCAGATGATCGGTAACCAGGTGGGAAGGTTGTATATGTTGAGAGGACAACCTTCAGTGTATGATTCAACGTCAGTTGAAAAGCGTGAGGAGGGTTCTGAGAATGCGGTGGCACCAAGGATTCAGTCTTGCATTCCGAGAGAAGAGAGCGAGTCACTTCTGAGCACTGGCAGGAGGCTTAGCCAGGTTGATCGAACCAATGCTCAATATGAAGTGAACTCGGGGTTCCAGGATGTTTCCAGGAGAAGCTTTTCTAGTTCGAGTTCTGTGAAGGTGTTAAGGATGGCTCCAGGTTCAGAGGGAGCTCCTACAGAGCATAGTGTGATGGGACCAGATGATGGAGGTGGCAATGAGTACATCCCTCGCTAAGAGGGAGTGTTATATTTTTAGCTCAGGAGGTACTCCGCATGTTTTGTCTTGTATGTGGATGTTACCTTAACGTTTACACTACCAGTCACTTAACTTTGAAATGAGTTTTTATAAAGTTGTTTTAAGTGGTTATTTTATTAAAGTGACTTTTAATAAAGTGTACCTTCTAATTTTAAAGTGACTTTATTTCATAAAGCAGTTATGTAATAAAGTGAAATCACTTTAATATTTCAAGTAATTCATTTTGGAGGGAATGGATCATGACCCTTGATCTTGAAAAATGCAAGATCTAATCTTGGCCTTTGGATTTAGGGTTGGGGAAGGTGAAAAGACACTCTGGAGGGAAAATATCATTTTCAAATTTATAAAATAATGCATTGGGTAGTGTGAAAGACACATTGAGAGGAGGATCATGAGAGATTTTCTGAGTAAGCTTGAGAGAGGAAAGTGAGTAGCTTGAGAGGGCACATTTCCCAAGGAGGAGGAGGGCACAAATCCCAAGACATTTTTCTATGTGAGTGTTGTTCCATTTTTTGTTCAGGGTCGTACTGTACAGATCCGTACAGTCCGTACAATAGGAAGAAGGGAACAATTTTCGAGGCACCTTATGGCATGAAAATCGAGGTGGATTTCTAGGTTTTTATTGCTATTGTTGGGCCGTACTATGAAGACTATACAACACACAACTGGGCACATTTTTCGAGGCACATAAAAGAGGAGGCCATACAATTTTACAAATTTTGGCACGTTTTCCAAGGCAAAAATTCTAGGACTGTTTTGTTGTGGTTGTGAGGTATTTTCCCTTGGCTGGAAATGTGTATTTGTTGATGTACTATACTTTCCTAAAATTTGAATAACATATCTCTCTCTCTCTTTCTCGTTGAGTGTCCCCACATTGAGGTTTTCCCTGGCATTTGCCTAAATTTATGAGTTTTATGGGTTGTTGTCCACTGTGTTTATTTCCACTTCTATTTTTATTAGCAATGTGTATTTCTACTTATGGTAATTTCTGAATATGGGTTTAAGTCATTTATGAAATTTATGAAGACAATTATCTCTAGGTTGCTAAGTGTTTGACAAAAAATTCATTTGTTGATTTTTTTCATTAAAATCTACAAATAACCGCCAAGCCGAGCACC
>ML866261.1:0-12998 GCA_009831015.1 Picea engelmannii | reverse complement strand
ATCATCCCATAGGGAAAATTTTAATTTTGAATCCCATGATCTTTTATTTTCTATGAGTAATTTTTTAATAATCCTTATGAGGCTTTTATTGGATGACTATGATAACCCATTGCCTTGGGGATAATAAGGAGTGAAATGGACCAACTTGATGTTATATTGATTGAAAAATTAAACCATTGAATTGGATTTGAAGGCTTGATCATTGTCAATAACCAACTTCTTAGGACAACCAAATCTAGAAAAAATATGGCCTTCAAGAAAATTCATGATTACCTTATCTGTTGCATTTCGGGTTGGGATTGCTTCAATCCACTTGGTAAAGTAATATGTGGCTATGAGTATCCATTTGTGTTGTCCAGAAGATGAAGGATGGATTTCTCCATTGAATTCTAGGCCCCGCTTTGAAAAGGTCCATGAACAATGATGGGTTTTAAAGGTAGAGGCACGAGTTTTTGTTTCCCTGCAAACTTTTGAGATGGTTAACATGCCCTCACCTGAGCAAATATATCAGAAAACAGTTCAGTCCAATAGTAGTCTGCTCTTAATATTTTGAAAGTAGTGGCTTTCCAATGGTGATGTCCCCCACAAACTCCTTGGTATAAATCACAAAGATTTTTTTTTGCTTCTTCCTCATCAACACATCTCAACATAATTCCATTAGGATCTTTCCAAAACAAGGTTTGATTGACAATGCAGTACTTCACTGATTTCAGTTTAAGTGATCAGAACTTGGTTTTTTCTAAATCAGGAGGAGACTGAAGATTTAGCAGAAAATGAATAATGTCTTTGTAACATGGTGAAGATGAAAATTTGTTGTTTACATGTGAACTAGTGTCCTCAACCTGAAATGATGAATTTTGTGATTTGCTGGAGAAATGATGTAATCCAATTGCTCTAAAATTTGACTATGTCATCAATTTGGCAAGGCCTTGTCCCTTTATTAACTGAGTGGGATTTATGGTCAATTTGTATTCCATAATTTTAGTTATCCATTTCCCCCTTTTTCCTTCACAATCTAGTTGGACTAAAATTTCCTTAACTGCACTATTTGGAACATATGCAGTAATTTCAGAATGTAGGACATACACCCTAAAATATTTTCAAGCTTTCACCAAAGCATATGCATGATTCTCCATAATATCATATTTTAATTCATAATTTATAAGAGTCTTTTTGAATAAAGAGATAGGTTTTTCATACCCTTGGTCATTTCTTTGTAAGAGAACAATATCTGTAGTGTCTTCAGATGCAAATGAAAAAATAAAAAACTCCTTAGAGTAATTAGGGCTCATGAGGACATGTGTCTTAATTAAAGCATGCTTAATATTTTCAAATGATTCCTTTTATTTTGGTATCCATTTGATCTCTGCATCTTTCTTCAACATATCAATAATATGCTTGATGATTTATGCAAAATTTGGTATAAATATTCTTAAGAAAATGATTTTACCTATGAAATATTGGATAGACTTCTTATTCCTTGGAATGTCTATCTGTTGAATGGTCTTTACCCTTTCAGGATCTATCTTGATTCCTTCTGGTGAAATAATATGTCCTAAGATTTTTCCTTCTTTCATGGAAAAATGAGATTTTTTAGGGTTTAATGATATACCATACCTCCTACATTTTTCAAATGTCTTTTTCAGATGTTGCAAGTGTGCATCATCATAGGTTGAGAACATAGTAATATCATCAAGATAAATAACCATAAATTTGTCTTTCTCACCAATGAATGTGATGTCCATAGCTCTATGAAATGTTTCTCCTGCATTCATGAGTCCAAAAGGCATCTTTTCATACATGAAAGTGCCCAAGGGAGTAGTAAAATTTATCTTATTCTTATCTTCTTCCATCACTGATATCTGATTATATATTGAATAACCATCAAGCATGGAGATTCTTTTGTCCCCTACCAGTCTTTGTAGAATATGATCCATTTTAGGTAATGGATAATTGTCATTTAGAGAACACTTGTTCAGATTTCTGAGGTCTACACAAAGCCTTCTCTCTCCATTCTTTTTTCCGACAAGTACTAAATTTTATACCCATTCTGAGTATCTCAATGGTACTATAATTTTAGCATTCAACAAACTTTTCAGTTCTTTTTCAATTATAGATAGCAACAATGGATTGAATTGTCTAGATTTCTGCTTAAAAGGTTTGGATCCAGACTTTAAAGGAATCTTATGCTTCCTAATCTCAGTATAAAAAACCTTAAGGTCTTCTTAAGACCAAGAAAAAACATCTGAAAACTATTTCATCAAATTGACATACTTGTCTCTCTATTTTTTCTGAAAATTTCTTGGATAATTTCACCATTCTAGGTTTTGAATCTAGACTGATATCACAATCTACCATTTCGGCCTCTTCTATTTGTATAAAAAACTTTTTTGAAACATCATTATGGTCAAATAATCTCTCAAGGGGAATCAGGCCCTTTGGAAAATGATTTGTTTTTAATTCAATGATTTTATGACCAACAATACTGTCTTGAAGGATATTAGCAACATGAACTCCCACATCATCATTTTCATTATCCTAGTCTATTGAGATAGTAGAAAACTCATCAATGGTCTCCAAACACCTTTTAATTTCCTGGTCATCTTTAAATACTTGCCAATTTTTTATGTTATCTGGTATAGAGGTTTTGTGTCTTACCTCAATCTCAAATCTTAAATTGGGGAATATTGGAGTTAAAAAATTACTAGCTGCCAGAGCTAGAGAATCTGCCTGTTGATTCAAGTTTCTGTGTATAAAAGTGATGTTGAAGGCCAAAATGAAATTATCAACACAATCCCACACTTCATTCCTATACTACTTTAACCTCTGTTGTTTGATCTAATAAATTTTTTTGATTTGATGGATGATAAGCTCATAATCTCCAAAAACAGAAATTTTGTCAATACCCATATTTTTAGCAGCTTTCAATCCCAACAGAAGAGCTTCATATTCATTGATATTGTTGGTTGTATCAAATTCCAATTTTTATGATAGAGGAATGACTCCCTGTGTAGGAGAAATAAAAGCAATCCCATCCCAGAGCCTTCTTTGGAACAAGCCCCATAAAAGAACATCTTCCAGACTAAATTTTCTATATTTTCTTTAGCTACAAGTTTGATTTTCATGACTGATGTTTCAACTATCTGGTCACCAATGTGAAAAATATGAGAATCAAACTCATCTTCAATGGCATATATAGGATAATTGCCAGGATTTTCATGATCACTCACTAGGTAAGCCAGCCTCACTTCTCTTTACAGTCTTCGATGCTCTCCACCAAACACAGGTATGGTAGCATAATTGAGTTCCATTTGTAGTGTGCCTCCTACTTTCTTAGCCCATAATATTGACAATAGCATCCCAAATTTAGGAGGTATATCAGCCACAATCACATCCAACACCACACTTTTCATGGGTAACTGAGATAAAGTGACAACCATGTCTTTAATGACTCCCAAACATTTTACCTTTTTGGAATCAAATGAATATATGTCTAGATAAGGCTTAGTAATGTCTAAACCTAACTCCTCCATTACCACCTTTGGCATGACATTGTGTGAAGATCCTGAATACATTAAAAAGTTATGCAATATTTTTTCATGGATGTTCAGAGATATGTAGAAAGGAGGAGAAGCATCAGACCTATCTTCAATATGTGGCCCAATAGTTATGGTAGGGTTTTCATCTTCAAGATTTATGGTATCTGAAAAACTAACATGAACAAGAGGCTGCAATGATTTCAAGACAAATTTTCTAAAAGGATCTGTTTTCATCAATTCTACCAGAGGTATGCGGATTTTGATTTTATTGATTTCATTTTCCAAACTGAAAGTAGAAACTTGCTTTTCAGATTCCTTCACCTCTGTAGTGCTAACCTTGACAGGTTTGTTTTGTTGCTGATCAACTTTAACCCCATAACCTTCTTATTGAACTGTTATTTGACTGGAGCATTAGTCTTTTTGGTTTGAATAGGTATATTTTCTTTTGACCCATTTGATCTAGACCTAAGATCATACTTTTTCCTTTTAGGTTCCTTTTGGGAAATCTCTTCAGCATATTCTTCCTCAAACTGATTCAGTATAAGAACATCCTCATAATATTTTTTGTGTTAGATGAGTGGGAGGTAATTCAGTATCATTTAAATAAACTCCGGAATCTTCCTCGATGTCATCAATTTCCTCAACTTCTTCCACTGCATTATTTTGAAAAGGAGGCAAAACCTTCTGATCTTATTTATTTCTCCTTTCTCTGGGAAAAAATTGAGAAATGTTGTTAGGCCTTCTAAACTGATTTGGATTTATGTATCCTCCTTCCTATGTAGGCCTACTAGGTTGTTTTATTTCCATATTCAGCCTGGCCATTTCAGATGTCAAGGTTTTCAACATTTTGGCCATTTTATCCATCTTGGAGTCAGATGTTGTATGAGAAGAAGAAGGGAGTTTTTCTCTCTGTTTTTTCATGTCTCTATCACCCCTTGATTTCAATTTCTCTGCTGCCAATATATTAGATTCTACTTCAATTGTTGCTTCCTTCATCAAACTTAGAGTAACATATCTTCTTTCTCTCAACAACAGAGAAACTTCAGCATCAAAGGCATTGGAAAAAAGCAATTTTGGTTGATGTTTTTGTGGGTTTGATTTCATCTGAAATTTTACTATACATTTTATTAAATATTTTGGTAGAATCAGATATAGATTCTCCTTGTTTTCTTTTCAAAGAACCAAACTCAATGATATAATACAAGTAGTCTTTCTTATCTCCCCAGTGTCTAAAAAAGGTATCATCTAGTGCATCAATATAAGCAATTGAAATATGAGGTAGAATTATAAACCATTTGCTTGCTTCTGCATCTAAACTTTGCACAAAAATTCTCATCCAAACATCTGTATGATCCACATTAAAATTATCAACAAAATTGTGGAAAGAGTTTAAGTGTTCTTCAGCAGTGACTTCCCCCTCTCCATTGAATCTTGGCAAATGCTTCATATAATCATTAGGTGGGAAGGAATATAGTACTTGAGGTAAATTTAATGGTGCATATCTGGCTACAACAATTGCATCCATCCTATTCACAACCATATTTATCACAATGGGTGCTTGAACTGTAGGAATAGGCAAAATTTGTGATGTAGAAAGAGAAACAATTCTTTGAGGAGAACAACTTAATTGGGATGATATGCGTTTTTTATCTTCAACTGATGAAATCAGAGATTTTTTTTTTGAACAAGAATAGGATGAAGGTTCCATAAACAAAGGATTTTCAAAGGAACAATAATATGGTTTAACCTCTTCAGAAGAACTAGATTGGGGTGGTGATGATAAAAATGTATCAGGTTCACTTTTAGTACCTTTGGGAAAATCCCTCAAAGCTTCAACTATGGATAAGGTATTTGTTCTTTCTTCTTCAATGAGCTCAACAAATCATTTCCATTGGTATAAATTCAATTCAAATATAGTTGAAGGAAAGGATACAATTGAAAGTTGAACAATAGGCTTTGTTTCAATTTCAGGTACAATTTATTCAATTGGAGGGATATTAACAGGTTCAGAAGACTGTCCTATAACACTTGTAGAAGAATATTTATCTTTTGAAGAAGAGGACTATCCTGAAGTAATTTTAGATTTTCTCAATAAATTTTCAGGATGAGACACTGTTGGAACAAGCTTAGGATTTGGGTTTTTTCTGGTCACTTGTTTCTTTATGAATGATGATAAAGTTGGAGGAGTTTTAAGTCCTTTACCTTATATTTTAGGATCCAGAATTATTGTAGAGGGGTCGCCAGGTGAAAAATACACAGTCTCGTATAAATGTCCAAATTCATGTCCATCGTCAAGATTTAGATCTGATCTTTGTCGTTCTCCTAAGGGAAATGTCTTTGTTCCTTCGTCCCCAACAACAGTGCCAAAATATGTTAGTCCTTAAAGTTGCACTTGACTGTGAGAGGGAAATATAGGGCATCATCAAGTTATTGCAATGGTATTTTTATAAAGGTTTTTTGAGTAGGATTTATAAAATGGTTGAAAGTTGGCTCAAGGATACAATAAATATATAAGGCTCAATGTAAAAGGAAAATAAACATCTCACTGGCTTAGTAAATGACATACAATTTGATAAATCATATGGTAAAAGTAAATAAAGAAAGGAATATATATGAGTATTCAATTTGTCCACTCACACATGGATTTCTCATTCCCAAATATCATTAAGAAATGAGAACATGGTAATTGAAAGAAATCTTAATTATGAACAAAAACAACAAAATTTTCACTGTGTTACTCACAACCAAGAGATCATATGATTTGCAACAGATAAAATGCTTTCAAGTAAGAAAAAGAAACAGATAATAACATGAAAATAATTTATGACATCAAAATGCCTTTTCCATTTAGTGCCAATATGGAAATATTGTCTTTGCCTCACAGATGAGTCTTTACAAAAAAATAGCTCTTGATTCCCCAACTAATCGACCTTCCTTCAGTCTTTTCAATGTCTATTTAAAACAAAAAAATATTCTTGACAATCCTACTTTTCATATTACAGTTTAAAATAGGATAAAATCAACTGACTATTTCCTAGGAGATAAATTTTCATACGAACACTTCTAATGCCTATAATGTAATCTTCTTAACAACTAATCTAAATATAAACTAGATGATAGTTTGATGTAGCTTTACAAATCCCACTAAAAGAGGAATACTCTGCTACTGAGCTGGTTCATCTGAGATATAATTTTTTTATGTTTGAACGAAATATTGTTTAACCAAAATGCTCAGCTTCACTATCTTGGAAATAACCTCGAGCAATTCAAAAACTGTGGCAGACTTTCCTTGGGATTTCATTGTATGATAATTGAAGAACATATGGTGTCCCTCTATTTTAGCTTAGTTGTCATAACCACATTATGCCAATACAATCTTATATTTCATTCTCTTACCTCCTTTAGTAGGGCCTTTTTCTCTTTCCTCTTCCTTTTGAATTCTTGTATCTTTTCTTGTTGTTTTGCATTCCATTTCTCTACCAAGGAATTTTTAATCCTCAGCTTCCTAATAATACCCTACAACTCTTTTACCCTGTCTTTCTCTTTTCTTGCTTCCACCTTGAACTCTCGATGTTCTTCTACCGGGGAAGGTAGGTTCAAATCTATGGAGGGTTGGGGTTTCCTTAATTTAATTTCATATTTTGAGGACAACCCAATGCTAATATCCTCTTCTTCAGTGCTTTCTGATTCTCTGGTTTCTGGAACATCTTGTAGCTAGTTTATTTATGGAGAGGAATCATTTTTATCATCATCATATGTGCCTTAGAGTGTAGATTCAGTGACTGAAATGGATCTTGTGGTTTCCCTAGTTACAGGTCTCCTTGAACAATGTGCAATTTGTTTTCCTTTTTCATGTTTTTTCCTTTGTTCTTCAGATTCCTCCTCTAACCTATGTGAAGAAGATGCGAGGGTATGTTTTTTAACCTCTTTCATGGTGTTTTATGAATTATCTTCAATAATAATGTTGTTTTCCTTCTTGATAGAAGGATGATACAGAGCCTTTGAATTCAATCTAAATTTTTTTACATCCCTGGTAGAATTTCTTTTAGGGTATTTACAAACAGGTTCCTTCTTCTTGCTCTTTTTCTTACCCTTTGCAACCCCTTTTCCCGTGGACTGTTTCTTATGCATTGTTTGACTTTGGACTGGGCTTGCAGTATAGTCTTCAGGTTCATCAGGTTCCTCCTTGATTTCTGGATGAATTTTACGTTTTTTTCCTCGACTTGTAGTGATCTTCTCATTAGGTTTACCTATGGGAAAATATTCAATTGCTTTCTTTGTCTGTAATTTCCTCTTACTAGAAGGAGTCACCCTGTCTGTAGGAGAAATTTCTTTCACCAAAACATAAGTGGCTTGAGAGACCTTTTTACCTTTTCCATGTTTCTTTTCCCTAGCAATTTTGGACTTAGGTTCCTTCTTTTAAGGTTTTAATGACTGAATTAACCAGTCCCAAGACCTTTGAACTTCACTTAAAGAAAAAATTATCAGTGTTTTAATCAACCCTTGATGAAAATGGCTTTTCTTTGTTGTTGAAGGATGTGTTTGAATTCTCTTAGACATCTTAGATAGGATTTTCAATAAGAAATATGACATATTAAGAGGATAATCACCATTCACATGGATTAATAATCTAATATGATAAAGGTGAACTAGAGAAAAATTGCATTCGCAGGTGATGTACCTATGAATGATCAACATGGCAGTGTGCCATTCTTTTCTCACCCAAATACGTGGGATTACTTGGCCCCAATTGGGGTTTTTCTTTTCTGGAATAAAAAATTGATTAATAAACTCCATTACTAACGTCTCTTTCTTCCACCATCTCTCTCGGTATACTAGTAAATTGCATGCTTTGTCTATGGAATGCTCTGTCACGTGCATGAGGAGTTTAAGCACCACTGTTTCAAAGCCATCAAAATTATTTGCAAAGATCATGTAAATCTTCTCATCATGACCCTGAAATGTTGAGAAGAAATCGAACTAGCTTGCATATTTAAACTTTTGTGCCATCTGAGAAAAATATTCAAGTAATTTTGTTCCTTTTGTCTCTAACCTGGTTATCTGCCTGCTCTTGTTTGGTGCCATGAAACTGATAAAATTATATGGAAGGTTTATGAGAATACCTAGGTTTCGATCACTAGATTTTGAGGACTATCGAAGTCTAAGAGTTATATGTTCACCTGCAAAGCATGCATGGAGTAATAGACATACTAAAAATAGACAGATAATGACTTCATACATAAGGAATAATAATCGAGAATTTTAATTTGATATCAAGGTGGTGAGTACAACCTGATCCTTTGAGTTAGTTGTCATCATGAGAATTACGACCTGATATAGATAATGGGAATGTGGCACATGCAGAATCATCATTAATCCTGGCGCTGGAAGAATAACGCTATTCTTGTAGCGCCCTTTCCACTTTGACAAATTTGAAAATTAAAACGAGGGAAAATGACAAGTGGTGTGATGGAAATTCTTTATATCATATCATAACTTTTAAATACTTAAAAAAAAATTAAAATGTGCATAAAAGAATGAAAACATGCTTTCAATCCAAAAGGGCAGAAACAAAGTTTAACAAAAATCATGAAAAATGGATAGAATAGGGATTAAGGATATCCAACAGTAAAAAACAAGGTTAAGGACTAACACCCAACATGGACAAGGAATTATTGGTATGCACAGATGCATCCAAGGAAGGCTTAGGTAGAGTCTTGATGCAAGATGGTCGAGTGATCGCTTACATCTCAAGGAAATTAAAAAAGCATGAGGAGAACTGCACAACACATGATTTGGATTTATTGGCCATTGTGTATGCCTTGAGAGTGTGGAAACACTATCTGATTGGATGGAAATTCGAACTAAAAATAGATCATTGTGGATTGCAGCACATATTTACGCACAGTGACTGGAACATGTGACAAAGGTGTTGGTTAGAATTGCTTAGCAAATACATTTTTGAGATCACTTAAATAAAAGGAAAGGTGAATAGAGTGGAAGATGCATTGAGTCAGAGACCATGCATATTTTTGGTGATACCTATTTAGACGAATCTTCGAGAAAATATTATAACTATACAGTTCGACAATGACTAGTATAAAGAGGTTAAGGAAAATATCGGACAAGACACCATGATGCTACCAAAGTTTGAAGGTTATACATTGGACAATGATGGTTTGTTGAGGTATAACAAAAAAATTTACATACCACCTAATTTACATACCGAGCAGTGTACATGGCTCATCCGAGAGTCACGAAGATGAGGGAAGACCTTAAGCCTTTAGTCTTCTGGAAAGGAATGAAAGAAGACATAGTTAGATACGTGGCGAGATGTCTGGAATGTCAGCAAGTGATAGATGAACATAGATATCTTGCAAGATTACTACAACCACATGCTATTCTGGAATCGAAATGGGAGGTCATTTTGATGGAGTTTATTGTTGGATTATCGCTGACGAAAAGGAGGCACGACTCGATTTTCGTGGTAGTTGACACTCTGACCAAGACTGCACATTTTATTCCCGTGCGTAGGATGTATCAGGCGCCAGAAATAGCTAGAGGTTTTATCAGCGAGATTGTGAGATTACATGGCATGCCAAAAAGGATCATATCCAATAGAGGATCGATGTTTACAGGACATTTTTGGACCATTTTTGAAGAGGCTTTGGGGACACTACTGAACTTTAGTACATCATATCACCCTGAGACAGGTGGGCAGACAGAAAGAACGAACCAAATTTTGGAAGATATGTTGTGTATGTATGTGATGGACCAACAAAAGCGTTGGGAAGCGCTCTTTCCACTAGTAGAGTTTACGTACAACAACAACTATCAAAGTACCATTAAGATGGCACCATTTGATTTTCTTTATGGGTGACCGTGTCAGACACCATTGAGATGGGATCGACTTGAGGATAGGGTCCTGGTAGGAACAGAAGTGATCCAAGAAATGAAAGAACAAATGAAAATGATAAGACAAAGGATTAAAGAATCACAAGATCGACAAAAGAGTTATGTTGATGTGCATCGCGTTGACCACAATTATGAAGTTGGTGACCACATTTTCTTGCGGGTGAAACCGCACAAAATTTTGATCAAGTTTGGAAAGGGTGCTAAACTCTCTCCTAGGTTTGTGGGACCTTTTGAAGTTGTTGAAAGGAAATGACCCATGGCCTATCGACTAGCCTTGCCTGATTCTTTGAGGCATATGCATGATGTTTTTCGTGTATCTGTTTTGAGACATTATGTTAGCGATCCTACAAATGTGATTGACGTGAATTTTTTGCATGTGTCGGACGAGGGTGCATTCACGACGGAGCCAATCCACATTCTGGACCATTGCGTTCGACAACTATGACATCGAACAAACAATGAGGTCAAGGTCAAGTGGGAAAATTATAGTCCACACTCGACTACCTCAGAGGACTCATATGATATGTGTGAGCAGTTTCCTTACTTATTTGATAGATTAGACATATAAATATTGTTAGATACTTTTATTACTGCATTTTATATATTGTACAACTTTGGGACGAAGTTTAAAACAAGAGGGGGTGTATGTAACATCCCACTCTTAAGAGCACATGTTGTTTACTTATTCTTTGAGGACACTTGCATGCAAGTGATCTGGTTATAGTACATGGTTATTTTTTTTGCTTATGGATTATTACGATGATGTTGATGGATTATGATTTTTATGTTATTTGTTATATGTGTATTGACAAATGTTATTGACGAGTTTCCCTGAGTGTGCAGGACACTTGATGGATTGCGGATGTCGATGACATCAATGGACCTCCTTGGACTACAAATTGAGTCAGGGAGTGGATTGTATTGGTTTGAGTATTTCATTTATGCATATGTGAAATATGATCGATTATTTTATGTTTTTGTATATGGATCATTGACAGTGTTTCGTTGATGAATGTAGGTTGACGATTTTCTTCTAATATGACTCACATAAGGAGTAAATGGGCCCTGCGCATAGACTAGATATTGATGGAGAGGTGTGGCAGTGTCCCTGTCACAACCTATTAGCACTCCCGCCATGGCTCGAATTGTAGGTTAACGATTACCTAGTTCGATAGGTCCACGATGTCGTGAGGGAAGACTGAGACAATCACTCATGAATATTTCTAAGGGGCGCACAATAAGGCAGGGTCCTTATTCCTTATAATCCCTTAGTTTCTCAGAAGGTTTCCTGAAAGGAGTATTTATTCCAAGGGTTGGACAACTATTAAAACCAGTCAAAGGTGAGTGACACCCTTAGCATGGAGTGCATCTTGAAGGGCATATCATGAAAGTAACACTTGAGTCAATGGATCTAGGTGGCCCAGAAAACCTTGGGCGAATAATTAAACCTTGTAAAATATTTAAGCATTACCAGATTTAATTAATTAATTAAGGATTGAAATGATTACTTATAAATCCCCAAATGAAATTCTAAGCCTATTCAAAAGTCAATCCTAAGTTTAAATTGGTAAGAAGACTAAAACTAAATTATAAATTAAATAATGAGGGGATGAAGTAAAACAAGTTAAGAATTTAAAAAAGGTGAATATATTTAAAGATTTGATATAATGCACATGTGTGCAAGAAAATATAAAAGAGGGTTTTTAAAATAAGAAAGAAATAAACATGAAAGAATGTGTACGCATAGAAAGAAATCTAGAGTGTAGCTACCACTAATTAACTGGGAGAAGAATCCTATTTTAACTCAAATCAGATTTAGTAAGGCGTTAGTCATTAATTGGGAATAAGGGGAATAAAGAGACAACTATAAGTGATTTAATGAACGCTTTTAGGAAAGGTGAGGGAAATTGACCTTAATTAAAAAAAAATTGAGGAATTTACTTGTGCAACTTGGGAAAAGATGACAAGTGTACGGGGGGAATAATTATAAATTATTTCATTAAAAAGTGAATTTATTGTGCAAATGGGAAGGTGTCATTAAGGAAACTCCTATAAAACAATTGAAAAATATGGGAAAGACATCACATTGGTTATGGGTAAAGTTATGTTGCAGAATTTTTTACTGGTTTTACTTGTGAGAGTTGGGATACCTAGCTTGAGAGAAAGAGTGGTGGCTCTACTTTGCGAGGCAAGCTGGGAGCTAGAGGATTTCTAGTTTTGTGTGTGTGGTCTCTTTGTAGCTCGGGGGATAAGGGGGAATAAGAGTACCCTTAGTGTTTCCTGGGAAGTACCGGTAACGTCTCCGCAATAAGCAAGAAGAAGAACAGAATGATCGCACATGGATGTTTCCAAGCCCAGTTTCGATATTCTCATTAAGTTGAATTGTAATAGATTGATATCATGTGTATGGTTAACGATATTCTCATTAAGTTGAATTGTAATAGATTGATAGCATGTGTATGGTTTATTTTATTTGTCAAAACTATGATGTCGATTTGTTTCTAAATTGGATTTAATTGTAATAAGATTGATTATATATGTATA
>ML866260.1:10324-31963 GCA_009831015.1 Picea engelmannii | reverse complement strand
TAAAATGGTTTTATTTTCATTATAATATCTTCATATTCTTTGAATAATTGATTATGCATTGATTTAAATTAGATTTAGTCTATTTTATCAATACATGGTTAATTGTTATCATTTATGTATTAATTTTTTCAATCTTTAAGAGTTTATTATCTTAAAAATTCTTCCAGGACTACAATATGGGCATGTGATTTTGAGAAAGAATATGGGAAATCAATTCATCTTTGTCTTTAGACATGTGTGATGCTTATTCCATTTCGTTCTTTCATTACTGTTATATTATGAGAATATTATTATGGTTGATTTTAGCTTTAGCTTGTCATCATATGGTGTTTTCATACTGTTAAATGTTATAAGCTCTCCATAATTTCTTATTCCATTTTTTTTTATGTGTGATCAATCAATCATTTGATTATTGTGGAATTTATTTCTAATGCTAAATGATGAATAATATCAATACTCAGAATTGAGTTTTCTTTCGTTCTTAAATATTGATTATCTTAAGATCACACGATTTTTAATTAGTTGTCTTCCTGTTGTTATTAATTTACTCCAATATCAAATACTTCTTTGAATGTATTCTGGAAGTGCTAGTATTGTTCTGTTATAGGTTTCCCTTAACAACAGTACATGCAGGAGCTCATACAACACAGAAAGATAATACCAGTTTCGTTGATCAGCGACAAGTTATTATGTGTGTTATTTAGTTAAGTTGTTTATGAATGAAACAATGATTACATTAATTAGCTTTGACTGTTTTTGTGTCACTATTTCAATCGTATCCATTTAGTATTTATTCGTTTAATATTTAAAAAAAAAAATCCAAAAAGAAGTGTTGTTCATATTTGATTCAGAAACTTTATCAAACAATCATTTTCGCAAGATTTCATGCAAATCTTGTAAACTGTATATAAACTGTTCATAATCATTTGTATATTCACATTCTTAGATAAATATTTGTAATTATTGTGTCGATTGTTAGAATCTTTTCTTCAGTTAGTTTATTTTATTTTTCTATTTTTAGGACTCTAGTTGGCTAATGGAGCCATTAAACCCATCATAATAGGTTACACCAAACGGCTTGGGTTATTTAGACAACCCCAGACCGGATCTATTCTTCTAGTTGACGGCATGTCAAATTTGCCCGTCAACACATCCCTAAGACCGCCTTTAAGACACAGTTTGGACATTACAAGTTTATTGTTTTACTGTTTGGACTGACGAACGCACTTGGGGTATTTATGAGCTTGATGAATAGGGTGTTTCATTAATACTTGGACAAGTTTGTCCAAGTATTCATTGACGATATTTTGATTTACTCTCGAATGATGGAGGAGTATGACGAGCACTTGTGCATGGTACTACAGTGTCTACGAGAGAACAAATTGTATGGGAAATTGTCTAAATGCTCGTTTTATCAATCGAATATTTACTACTTAGGGCATGTCATCTCTGGTGAAGGTATCATTGTGGATCCATCAAAGGTCGAGGCTATTATGGAATGGCCGGTGCCGACGAATGTCCCGAAATTGCATAGCTTCATGGGTTTAGCAGGATATTATCGACAGTTCGTCAAGGGGTTTTCGAAGATAGAAAATCCGATCACGAAATTGCAGAAAAAGGACAAAAAGTTTGTTTGGACCGAGAATTACGCGAAGGCATTTCATAGGCTCAAGAAGTTGTTAACGACATCGCCGATACTAAAGGTACCTGGCATGGACACAGAGTTCTTGGTATGCATTGACGCATCCAAGGAAGGCTTAGGCAGAGTCTTGATGCAAGACAGTCAAGTGATTGCTTACTATCGAGAAAGTTGAGAAGGCATGAGGAGAACTATGTGATGCACGATTTGGAGTTGTTAGCCATTGTTTATGCCTTGAGAGTTTGGAGACACTACCTTATTGGACAAAAATTTGAACTAAAAACAAACCACTGTGGTCTACAACACATCTTTACGCAAAGTGACTTGAACGCGTGACAACGACATTGGTCAGAATTGCTTAGCGAGTACGATTTTAAGATTACTTACATAACAGGAACAATGAACAGAGTGGCGGATGAGTTGAGTCAGAGACCACGTATCTTTTCAGTGATGCCTCTTCAGACGAATCTACATGAAAATATCCTAACTTTACATCACGACGATGACTGGTATAAATAAGTCAAGTATTTTATTGGACAAAACTCAATGATGGTACCAAAATTTGAGGGATTTATTGTGGACAACGACGGATTATTGAGATTTAAAATTTGAATTTGAGGGATTTTATTAGATGGTACCACCCAACGATGAGTTGAGGAGTTTGATCCTAAACGAGGCTCATAGAGAAGTGTACATAGCACATCCTGTAGTCACGAAGATGAGGGTAGACCTTAAACCCTTATTCTTCTGGAAAGGAATGAAGGAAGACATCGTCAACTACGTGACAAGATGTCTAGAATGTCAGCAAGTGAAGGCTGAACATAGACATTCGACGAGATTACTACAACCACACACTATTCCATAATTGAAATGGGAGGTCATTTCGATGGATTTCATTGTTGTACTTCCATTGACGACAAGGAGACACGATTCGATTTTTGTGGTAGTCGACACTCTGACAAAGAGTGCTCATTTTATTTCTCTGCGTACGACGTATCAGGCACCTGACTTAGCTAGATTTTTCATCAGTAAGATTGTGAGGTTGCATGGGATGCCTAAGAGGATTATATCAGATAGAGGATCAATGTTTACAGGACGATTTTGGACTAGTTTCCAAGAGGCCTCGGGAACCCAACTTAACTTTAGTACTGCGTATCACCCAGAAACAGATGGGCAGACCGAGAGAACAAACCAAATCTTGGAGGATATGTTGTGTATGTACATGATGGACCAATAGAAGCGTTGGGAAGAATTATTACCACTGGTATAATTTGCATATAACAACAGTTATCAAAGCACCATTATGATGGTGCCTTTCGAGTTTCTTTACGAGCGACCATGTTGGATGCCTTTGAGTTGGGATTGGCTTGAGGATAGGTTCTTGTTGGGACCTGAAGTGATCCAAGAAATGGAATACCAAATGAAAACAATAATACAAAGGATCAAGGAAACTCAGGATCAACATAAGAGTTATGTCGATGCACATCGTGTCAATCGTAGTTATGAAGTTGGCAATCGAGTCTTCTTGTGGGTGAAACCGCATAAGAGTTCGATCATGTTTGGAAAGGGTGATAAACTCTCTCGTAGGTTTGTGGGACCCTTCAATATTGTGGAAAAGAAGGGGATCGTGGCCTATCGACTAACCTTCCCTGATTCTTTGAGTTGTATGCACGATATTTTTCACATATCTGTTTTGAGACATTATGTTAGTGATCCTACACTTTTTATTGACATGAGTTCCTTGCAAGTATCAGACGAGGGTGCTCTCACGGTGGAGCCAATCTGCATCGGACCATCACATTCAACATCTATGATGTCGAACAATAGATCAGGTCAAGGTCCAGTGGGACAATTATAGTCCACACTCGGTGACCTGGGAGGACGCATATGATATGCGTCAACAATTTCCATTTTTGTTTGATAGCTATACCCATGATACGGTAATACACTTTATTTCGGCACTTACATACTGTGAAACTTTGGGACAAAGTTTAAAACAAGAGGAGGTGTATGTAACATCACGCTCTTGCACACACTGAGTGAAATTATTCTTTGAGGACACTTGCGTGCAAGTGATGCAGGTCATTATACTATTGGTTGTTTTGATTATGATTATGAGATATTGTGGATTTGATGATATGCTATTTTGTTGTATTTACATAGACATGTGCTATTGACTGAGTTCTCCTAAGTGTGCAGGACTCCAGATGTTGAGGATGTCGAGACATCGATGAAACCCCTTTGACTCCAGATTGAGTCAGGGAGTGGACTGTTAGGGTTTGAATGTTGTTGATGTGACATATGTACATATGACTAGATATTATGATGTTGATTGCTATTGCTGACATGATTCGTTGATGGATGCAGGCTGACGATAGCTTGCCGACCAGACTCACATTTGGAGTAAATGGGTCATGCACCACAACCAGAGACATTGACGGAGAGGTGTGGCAACAACCCTGCCACAACCTACTAGCACTCCCGTCATGGCTTGAACTGTAGGTTAATGATTACCTAGTTCGAGAAGGCCCACGATGTTGTGAGGGAAGACTATGACAGTCTCTCACGATGATTCTAAAGGGAATGCAATAAGGCAAGTTCTTTATTCCTTAGAGGCCCTTAGTATCCCAAAATATCACCTGATGGAGTATTGACTCCAGGTGTTTGACATCTACCAAATCTAGTCAAGAGGCGAGTGGCACCCTTGGAGCACGTAGTGCGTATTGAAGGGCATGTCACGCGAAGAGAACAGAAAGAAGCGAGTGGCACCCTTGGAGCACGTAGTGCGTCCTAAAGGGCACATCGTGATTTTAAATGGTAAGTTAATAAACTTAGTGCCTAGAAAACGATGCCTCCTTAGGACCTAGTCGACCTTAAAATGAATGATGTGATAAGTAAAGGTTAAAAACAATTTTTTCCTTAAAAAAAAAAATTGTCGCCAAGCCTAGTGAATTGAAAACCTAGGTCTGAGTAGAACGTTTGAACAAAAGAAAAATAATTAGACATGTAACAAGAAGGGGGTAAAGAAAATTCAAGCATTAATAATTAAAGTGGAAATTTAAATAAAGGTTTAATTAATAAAAGGGGTATTTGGTTGTTTTTGTCTAAACCTGCTAATTCTGAACTTAGTTATAAAAAGGGAAAACTTCAAGAAAAAGGGAAACTTAAAGAAAAGGGGGAAACCTAAGAAAAAGGGGAAAATTAAAGAAAATGAGAAACTTAAAAGAAAAAGAGGAATGCCTAACTTAGTAAGGAATCTAGTCTTTGAACTTTCTATTTATGAACTCAACTAGGAATTAAGTAAGGCGTAAGTCATTTAAGAATTGTAAGGGAATATTGGGACACCGAGGAGCGTTTTTAGGAACGCTTTTAGGTGGGTGAGATAAATAGGAATATTTAATTAATTAATAAATTTATTTTCTGGTGCAACTAGGGGATCAGGCGACATGTGTACGGGGGATGTTTTTCCTAATTAAATAAATGAAAAAGGAATTTAATGAGGGTTTGGGAAACTAATGAAGAATAAACTCTATAAAAAGGATGGTGGAGGAGGAGTATGGATCACATTTGGCTTGCATAATGTTACGCTGTCGAAATTTTATCTTGATTGAGTTTTCACTTGTGGGAGTTGGGATACCTAGCTCGGGTAACGAGTGGTAGCTCGACCTTGTGAAGCGATCTGGGAGATAGCATTCTCTGGTATTGTGTGTGTGGCCCTTTTGTGGCTCGGGGCGCTCAGGGGGAAGAAGAGTATCCCTAGCGTTGGCTGGGAGGTACCGGTGAGGTCACATTGGTTGGCAAGCGGGAGCTGGACGGAGCGCGCGTGGGACAACGATTTCAGAGCATTGACATTTGGATACGGTACACATGTGTATATTTGTATTGAATGGTAGTTAGATTTCCTATATATTCATCTCTCTAACGTCGAAATCACGTGGGCTTCACTGTGTTAAAAATGTAGTTAATTTTTTGTCCTGCAATTTACGCTTGTGAAATTTGGTTGAAGGGTAGTTAAATTATGTTCCCGCGCTTTCAGTTAAGGTACTTCTATTGTGTTAAATTTTATGTTTTATTCAACGTAATACTATCCAGAGATTTCATTTTTTTTTTTTCAGCGAATTTTTCTTGATGAGCCCAACGTTTTATGATCAGAGAATTCAAAGTTATCCCAACCTTATGCTCACTGTACTTTTGATTTGATTTCCAATGGCAAACCCAAACTCTGAATGCAAATGACTTCTCTGTGGCTTTTATTGTTTTTATTACAAAGAAAAATTGTGTTTTTATCTTTGGTTCCTTTATCCTTTAAGTTATTAGTTTGTGCCTGAGTAGTCGGCCAGGAGCCGAATCGACTGTCTTTCACTTCGGTGCTAAAGATTTAGATTCAAATACCCTGCTTTCCTGTGCATGGATAATAAGTGTAGGATAATTTATCGGCCCAACAAGGAATTCTCTCCTGGGCATTTTTTCCCTCCTCAGCCTCTGCGATTATTGCGATTTATTCTATGCAAACTCGCGCTTCCACACAACGATTGGGGATGTCCCTCCAATTCACCAAACATTTATTTCTCTGCGATTAATGACATTTTTACTCTCTGCAAATTCGTTTTTAATTTGCCCAACAAATCCATTGTCTGTACAATGAAAATACCTCTTCATCTACTCCTGCGATTGGTTTATTTCTTGCAGTGAATTTTATGTTGTGAATGATTTATTTCTTGCTGCGATTTTCTTGTTGCATTTCATTTTTTTTTTCTTGGAGGTTGTCTCCATTTTTCTCATGGCCAAACGGGCCTGGAGCATCTATTCATGTGTTTAATCTTATTGCGATTTTGTTGAACTGTGATTGTGTTTCTCCCCGGAGTTAACACCTACTTTCTTCTTGGCTGGAACGCGCGCAGTCCCAAACCCTTACCCATAGATTGGCATTGATTTTTATGGCAGCCTTTATTATCGCAACATTGGACAGAGATTGAGGTTGTTACAAAAATATAAAATAAGAAAGACCAGTTTTACTATGAGGCAATTTCATGTTTTAATATGAGGCAATTTCGTGTTTTAATATGAGGCAAAGCCTAGTTTTACTATGAGGCAATTTCATGTTTTAATGTGAGGCAAAGCCCAATTTTACTGTGAGGAAATTTCATGTTTTTAATATGAGGTAAATTCGTGTTTTAACATGAGGCAATTTTGTGTTTTAATATGAGGCAAAGCCCAGTTTTACTATGAGTCAATTTCATGTTTTAATATGAGGCAAAGCCCAGTTTAATATGAGGCAAATTCGTGTTTTTAATATGAGGCAAAGTCTAGTTTTAATATGAGGAAAATTCGTGTTTTTTCTACTCTCTTACCTGTGTTGATACGTAGTGCAAGAAATACGAACCCGTGGGTTCTCCTCCTTGCTCCTTGTGTTTGGTATTGGGCGCTGAGTTGGAGTTGGGATTTAGGTGTAGTCGTCACTCTTTTTGCATCTTAAGTTTTATTTTATTTTTGTTTTAATTTTTTTTTATCTAATTACCGTCATAATTAACATTGGAGAACCAACCCAGGCGCAATGGCGTAGCCACTTCTAGAAGTCAGATTGATTTTTAAGCGGTCCCTTTTATTAGTTAACTATCAATAATTTCTACTCTATGCGAAATTATCACTAATTCCAACCTTAAATAAGGAGTGAAATTAACACTATTATCACTAAATTCATGGGCAAATTGATCCAGTCAACTGTCGGTAATAAATCCCAGGTTGTGTTATCACTATGATTAGGAGACTATTTATTTTTCATGTGTTACCGGCTGGTGTGTAAGGTAAGAATAAAGGGCGATATTATTAGGGACCTTTTTTTTTAATTGTTAAACAACGGTTTTACATTGTAAAATAAAGAGCAATAATATTAGGAGACTTGTATCTTCATTTGTTACCAGCTCTTATGTGTATTGTAAAAATAACAAGGCAAAATTTTATTTAGGAGACTTTTATTTTTCAAACCTTACCCACGGATGTATGTTGCAAAAATAAAAGTAGGAAGGGATCATGTTGAGTGGAAACTAGAATTTTCTTATGACTAGTCTAGTCTTGTGTTAATAATTAATAAATTTTAGAAGTTTTGCATTCCATAGTTATGGTGCTTGTTTTATTATTGAACTAGAGAAGTTAAGGAATATAGTTGAGTTGTATTAGTAAAACCTTTGATTGGACAGGTATAGTTGTTGCTTGATGAATTTTATGTTAAGTTAATAATAGAATTGTGGTGGGTTATGCTATGCCTTGTATAGTCCTTTGATGGTAGAGTTGATTTATGACTAATGAGGTGCATCGAATGCTAGCATGCATAAAATTAATTGTACAAAGGATAGTCTTAATATAGTTGAGTTATTAATTCCTTGGGTGGTTGAACAACCGTTCTATAACAGTTATCTCTCACATGCGTGACTTGTAAGGCATTGAAGGAAGAAAGGTATATTGGTTGGACTTCCCTATTGGAAAGTGTTTATTGGTCACTAGAATGATCGAGTGTCGATTTTTTATTTTACGCATGAATGGTGTGCTAACCTGCTATTCCTTTTATGTTTTTGTGTTGCGTTAAATTCATTGATGTGATATCGTCAAGTGGTGTCGTTGTATTAACGACATTATCTTCCTTTCTTTTAAAAGAAAAAAAAAATATTAGCACTTGTTACATGTCGTATGTTGTTGTAACGATGGGGGTCGTTACAGAGGAGTGAGGGGTATGGGAAAAATGGTTAATTCTGGGTGAGTGGGGAGAGGGATGAGTGGACATGGAGTAAGGGAATGTGGTGCGAGAGTAAGGGATGTGGAGGTAAGGGGGAGAAGGGGTGTAGGTCTGAAGTAGGAGTGAGGTCTGGAAGTTTGAAAATGGTTAAGTATGAGAGAATAGGGAAGGGATTAAGGGGATGTGGAGGTATATAGAATGCAATGGTAGAGAGGATACGTGTGTAGCCCTGCAAGTGTGGAGTACGGGGGAGATGTTAAGTACAAAAAAGTGGAACCAAGAAAATGTATGGGATGAAGAACCGAGACTCAATAAAATGTGACTAAGTCAAGACTTCATCTTAAGTATTAAGAATATAACTAAGAAAAAATAAGAGGGGTTCCAAGAATATAAGCATAGTTCTAAGAAAATAGACATAATTAAAAAAAATCTTAATTCCAATAAAATTAGTTGTGTTGCACATGGAGAAGCACTCTTTGGGAAATTAAACAAAAACCTGGATAGCTTGACCATACAGACTTGGATTTTTAATTCGTAAAATGGATGATGAAGTTGAGACTGAGGGATACACTATGAACTGATAATCATTAACAATTTTTTTTTTATCTTTCCAAGAGCGGGAAATATAGGTGATCAAAATTTTTGATCAACATTTGGCTCCAAATGTGGGATAATGACCCCCCCGTGGGTTGCTGGGAATCTAAAATCATGTTTTGGTTGCTTTCTCTAGTAGGATATGGAGTCATTTTCACAGTAAATCCTTGTAATTTCTGGTCCATTGGTTCATTGAGTCATCTTCAAATATTTCCTCCATCTAGTAAATGATTTATTATGCAAATCTTTGATTGAAGAAACAAACTATGTACAAACTAGATCTACCTACCCTATGCTACTTGAAATAAAATGACACTTTTCAACTGTAAGTAAACTTCAAATTGAGTCATTTAAGCATCCAACTGATTTGTGGAATGAATTGCAAAATTGGGGAACATGTTAGGGCTGCTATCAAGGAGTGAAAAGAATGCCCAAATTATATTGAAGTCAGACTGAGCTGAATATGAACAAAATATGATTGCATTTCTTGGCCAACAATGCTTGGGAACCATGATTCAATATAATCGATTGTTGGTTTCTCATGATTGTTGATCTCTTGGTTTGGATGAGGAGTTTCCAATTTGGAAATACTTTCATCTTTATCCTTATCCCATCCAATCTTATTGATTCATTGGAAACATCCTTAAGGCATTCTTCCTTCATGAAATGAAAATTTTGTCCATCATTGTTCTCAAGATTAATTTCTTCCACCAATGGTTCTTGTTGCCAATGCTCTTGTGATTTTTCATTATTTGTTATGATAACTTTCATATGAGTATGTTGGTTGAAATATTCCTGTGCATTTGGTGGAGGCTGCTCAATTTCATTCTTGATATTACTGCTCAAAAGATCTTCATATGGAGTATATGAGAGGTTGAATTCTTTCTCTTGAAATTGGAATTTTCGTTTTTCATTTTCAACAGTATGAATTGAAGAATTTTTTTTCATTCTTTGATTAGATTTTTCTTCCAAATCATTATCTTCATTGTTTTGTGTCCATATAGGAGAGGGTGTGTGGGAAACAATATTGAGAACATTTGAGGTGAACTTTTCAGCGAATAAAGTTTCCAACACATCCCAACTAGTAATGGTCCCATGTAGCAATGAATAGAACCATTCAAGAGCATCCCCATGCAGAGTTTGTAAAAATAATGGACATGTAAAATGGTCTCTAGTTAGATTGAAAACATCACATGTGATTTTGAATTTAAGAAAGTGTTTCTTTGCGTCCTCAGAAGTGTTCCCATAGAATGTGGAAAATTTTTCAATAGAATTGTTTAGCATTTGAAAATCCACTTCTGGTAGATTTAAAGATATCCTATGCAGATGTATCCTTCTTTGGGTATCTCTTCCCTTCGTTGCATATTGAAAATCCATTGATGGGCTTGGTGGAGAATGTAAAGAATCATGATAACACGAACAAAGTTCTTTGGTGAAGCTGCCATGAAAATTTTCTTGAGATTTCTTAATCTTTTCAATGGAATTATCGAGGCCTTTTAGAGTTTTTTCAATGGAATTTCCAGGGAGTTCATCCTCCCGAATCTTTGATGGTTCTTGGTTGTTTTTAAGTTCATTCAAATATCTCTAAATAATATTTTTATAAACTTCGTGCATCTATAACAAGTAGCAGTCTTCTTGAATATTCTTTTTTGAAACTTTGAAACATGGAGATTCGGGTCCTTCAATTAGATATGAAACAAAGCCTCAAATATCTTGGAAATAAATCATTACTGAGTGGAGTCACCAAAAATTTTGGTGTTCATATTGGTCAAGACCCAAACAACAACCTCACGAGGATATGAATCCCCCTACATTTTTACAGAGATGGTACTCCTCTTTGGCTGAAATATTGGAAGATTCTTTGCATGGTTCTACAATGTATGTATAGGGTGAATGCTAAAGATCAAACCCAAAAATATCTTCCAATAAAGTTTGTATATACAAATTTACAACCCTTATATATAGTTATTGTGAATAGGGATTAGTGGACAAGGAGTAAGGGAATGCGGTGTGGGGGTAAGGGATGTGGAGGTAAGGGGGAGAAGGGGTGTAATTACAAAGTAGGAGTGACGTTTGAAAGCTTAAAAATGGTTAAGTATGAGAGCATGGGGAAGGGATTAAGGGGTTGTGGAGGTAGATAAAATGCGAGGGTAGAGAGGATGCGGGGGTAGCCCTTCAATAGTGGAGCAAGGGGGAAATTTTAAGTATGGAAAAGTGGAACCAAGAAAATGTATGGGATGAAGAAACAAAACTCAAGAAAATGTGACTAAGTCAAGACTTAGTCTTAAGTATTAAGAATAGAACCAAGAAAAAATAAGTGGGGTTCGAAGAAAATCAGTGTATATTCAAGAATTTAATCGTAGTTCCAAGAAAATGGGCATAATTTTAGAAAATATTATTTCCAAAAAAATTAGTTGTGTTGCACATGGAGAAGCGCTCTTTGGGTGATTGAAAAGAAAACCCGGATATCTTGAGCATACAGACTCAAATTTTTTATTCGTAAAATGCATGAAAAATATGAGACTGAGGGCTACACTATGAACTAATAATAATTCACAATTGTTTTTTTTTCTAATATCAAAATTGTTTGTTTTTCCAAGTGTGGGAAATCTTGATGATCAAATGTTTTGATCAACATATTTCTCCAACTGTGGGATATTGGACAGTGACCCCCTATGGGTTGCTGAGAATCTAGAATCCTGGTTTGGCTGCTTTCTCTATTGGGATATGGAGTCATTTTCACAATAAATCCTTGTAATTTCTTGTCCATTGGTTCATTGAGTCATTTTCAAACATTGCCTCCATCTAGTAAATGCTTTATTGTGCAAAACTTTGACTGAAGAAACAAACTATGTACAAATAGATCTACCTACCCTATGCTACTTTAAATAAAAGGACACTTTCCAAGTGTAAGTAGACTTCCAATTGAGCCATTCAACTATCCAACGAATCTGTGGAATGAACCACAAAATTGGGGAACATGCCAGGGTTGCTATCAAGGAGTGAAAATCATGCCCAAAGTATATTGAAGTAAGACTGAGCTGAATATGACCAAACTCTAATTGCATTGCTTGGCCAACAATGCTTTGGAACCATGATTCAATATAATCAATTCTTGGTTGTGCATGATTGTTGTTGTCCTTGTTTAGATGAGGAGTTTCCAATTTGAAAATACTTTCATCTTTCTCCCAATCCACATCCAAAAGTATTCATTCATTGGTGACGTCCTTAAGGAATTATTCCTTCATGAAATGGAAATCTTGTCCATCATTGTTCTCAAGATTAATTTCTTCCACCAATGGTTCTTGCTGCCAATGCTCTTGTGATTTTTCATCATCTATTACAATATCTTTCATATGAGTATGTTGGCTGAAATCTTCCCGTGCATTTGGTGGAGGCTGCTCAATTTCATTCTTGATCTTACTGCTCGAAAGATATTCATATGGAGTATATGAGAGGTTGAAATCTTGCTCTTGCAAATTGGAATTTTCATATTCGTTTTCAGTGGTATGACTTGAAGAATTTTTTTCCATTCTTTGATCATATTTTTCTTCCAAATAAGACACTTCATTATTTTTTTATCCATATGGGAGAGGGTGGGTGGGAAAAAGCATTTAGAACATTTGGGATGAACTTTTCAGCGAATGAAGTTTCCAACACAACCCAACTGGTAATGGTCCTAGGATGCAATGAATAGAACCATTCAAGAGCATCCCCACACATAGTTTGTAAAAATAATCGACAGGTAACATTGTCTTCAGTGTGATTGAAAACATGACATGTGATTTTGAATTTAAACAACTGTTGTTTTGCGTCCTTTGAAGTGTTCCCAAAGAATGTGGAAAAAATTTCAATAGAAATGTTTGGCATTTGAAAATCCACTTCTAGCAGATTTAAAGGGCTCCTATGCAACTGTCTCCTTATTTGGGTATCTTTTCCCTTCACTACATATTGAAAATCCATTGATGGGATTGATGGAGAAGGAAATGTAGCATCACAACATGAACAAAGTTCTTTGGTGGAGCTTCCATGAAAATTTTCTTGATATTTTTTAATCTTTTCAATGGAATTACTAGGGCCTTTTAGAGTTTTTTCAATGGAATCACCGTGGATTTCATCCTCCCGAATCTTTGATGGTTCTTGGTTATTTTTGAGGTCATTCAAATATATTTGAATACTATTTTTATAAACTTTTTTCATCTATAACAAGTAGCAGTCTTCTTGAATCTTCTTTTTTGAAACTTTGATACATGGAGATTCTAGTTCTTCAATCAGATTGAGACAAAGCCTCAGATACATTGAAAATAAATCGTTCCCCAGTGGAGTCACCAAAAATGTTTGTGGTAAGATTGGTCAAGATCCAAACAACAACCTCACAAGGATATGAACCCCCCCGCATTTTTATAGAGGTGGTACTCCTCTTTGGCTGAAATGTTGGAATATTATTTGCATGGTTCTACAATGAATGTAAAGGGTGAAAGCTAAAGATCAAACCCTGAAAGATATTCCAAGAAAGTTTGTATATACAAATGTACAACCCTTATATATCATTATACAAATATACATAAGATCATTTAAAGAAAAGATAGAATAAAATGTGTCAGCATAGATTTATGTCTACAAAGTTTTGGAGTCTCCTTTTAACAAACATTCTTTCTTCCTTATAAGATAAACTGAATCTAGAATCTGCTATGACTTTTGCAAGATGAAGAAATGAAAGGTCTTCAAAGAACTTTAAATGATAACTTCATTACAACCATAAACGATTTTGATACGCTATACATTTGAAATCAAATGCTTTCAACTCAATTATGAGAAATCACTAATGTAGTGCCCCAAATAGTTCTTTACAAGAGAAACTTATAAAAATATCCAAATATGATGAGTTCAATAATGTTAGAAACAAGAGAGCTAAAGCAACGTCCAAATATTTCAATAACAATCTAATGAACTAAAATAAACCATATCTACTTTTTAAAAGTAGATATTTCACTCCTTTGGATCTGAAATGTTACAAGATAATTGAATATTTCAAAGAAAGAATTGCTTAGACACAAATCTTCTTGTTCTCAATACATTCAAGGAAGATTTGATGGAAAGAAACAGAAAAAAAAAGAAGATGTAGAAAGACAAGTTGTAGCAGGCCATTCCAGCAAATCTTGGAGACATGGAACTTTGCTTCTTCCAGACTCTTCACCACTGTAGAAACTTCTTACTGCCAACCCTTTGATAGTGTGTTCTCTTTCCCTTTTAAAATCAACTTTCAATGTTCTTGAAGTAGCTAGGATTTGTCTTTATAGAACTTCCCATGATTCATTTTTGGAGTAAACCACTTTTAATTAATGATTTATTGAAGTCTCATTAATGACTTATGTCATTGAAATTTGCGCCTCCAAATAGGGCCCACTTATTCCTTTAATAAAGTTTATTTTCAATTTTTTAAGTTGAGTGTCTTTAACAAAAGTGGATTGTGTTTTAATTTTCTGAGCATTATTTTTTATTTATTAACCATGGAAACCATTCTAGATGCAATATTCATCATCTCATATTTCCAATGAGTCCTTTTGAGTGCAATTTGGAGTTTTGTATCTCAAGTTATAAGCTAGGGAAGTTGAGGTTCCAAGCAAATTGATCAATAAACCATAAAAATAACTGACTATTTTTTTATTTTATTTTTTTTTTCAATTTTTGGGATATTTATGGCCAATTTCTCCTCTTTAATCCTATTCCATCATCTTCCTCATCAAATTAACTTTCCAATGAGGTAAATTTTTTCCAAAACGGACTCCTGAATCTCAAATTATTTGTGTCGGAAAATCGTTGCTCAAGAGTTGTTCATCCAACTCATGGGTTAATCTTAGTCCTTCATTCAAATTCGCCGCCTCCATTTGAAAATTCGACTTTTTCTATTATAATGTATATCCCACATGGATTTGTGGTGTTTGGTTATGTAATGTATATATAAAAAAAATTAACATAGACTTGATGTGAAGCATATGGATACTATGGAGACATGGAGGCTCAAACCTTAGAAAATTTCATGAACTAATTAAAATTTTGACTGCCCAGTCATCATCTAGTTGTCACCCAATAAGCGCCATGTCAACGCCTGGTCATATCCCATGTGTCACAGTTTGATATGGTTCCACATGTCATAGTGTAATTAGTTTCCATGTGTCATAATACAATTGGTCTCCATGTGTTATAATATAAGTGGTTTCCATGTGTCATAATATGGTTGGAGGCATAAAAATTAGCAAAATGGTTAAGAGGAAGATGGGATGAGAGAATGGAGAGAGGTTGTAAGGAAGGAGAGAGAAGCGGGTCGGGGGTGAGGGAGGAGTGTAGGTTCAAAGTAATGTAGGTATGCATGGAGGAGTGAGGGGGATGGGAAAAATGGTTAAGTGTGTGTGAGTGGGGAGAGGGATGAGTGGAAATGGAGTAAGAGAATGCGGTGCAGGGGTAAGGGATGTGGAGGTAAGGGGGAGAAGGGGTGTAGGTATGAAGTATGAGTGAGGTATGAAAGCTTATAAATGGTTAAGTATGAGAACATAGGGAACATAGTAAGGAGATGTGGAGTGAAGGAATATGTGGAGGTAGATACAATGCGAGGGTAGAGAGGATGTGGGGGTAGCCTTGCAAGAGTGGAGTAAGGGAGAAATGTTAAGTACAAAAAACTGGAACCAATAAAATGTATGGGATGAAGAACTGAGACTCAAGAAAATGTGACTAAGTTAAGACTTAGTCTTAAGTATTAAGAATAGAACCAAGAAAAAATAAGTGGGGTTCCAAGAAAATTAGTGTGGTTCCAAGAATATAATCATAGTTCGAAGACAATGGGCATAATTTTAGAAAATCTTATTTCCAATAAAATTAGTTGTGTTTCACATGGAGAAGCGCTCTTTGGAGGATTGAAAAAAAACTTGGATATATTGAGCATACAGACTTAGATTTTTAATCTGTAAAATGCATGACAAAGCTGAGACTGAGGGCTACACTATGAAATGATAATCATTCACAATTTATTTCTTCTAATACCAAATTTTTTTATTTTTCCAAGAGAATCAAATCTAGGTGATCAAATGTTTTGATCAACAAGTCTCATCACGAAGACTTTCTCAATCTTAGGCAATATATGTCAGAAGGTAGAAAGAAAAGGGGGGCGTTTTTCCAGAAAAAAATACCCCCACTTATTTTAATTTGTATCATAAAATTGATATTTTAGACACTTGATACATTTTTGAGACAAACAACTAACATATGATATTATTTTGAAAACTTTAAGTATCATATCATTTTGGTATTTTGGGAGATACAAGTGTTTTCTAATTTGATATATTTTGGATGGGTATCTTATTTTGATATATTTATATTGTTTAATCATTTTTGGAGTTACAAGGAAATATTTTGGAAATAAAGGAGCAAAGACCTAGTGGGACCCCACCTATTATTTAAATATTTATTACCCTTATAATAAAGAAAGGTGTATTCTCATAAATAAAGTTAATTAACATTATAAACTAAAAGTAGTTGAACTACCCAAGGACTTTATGAATATATAAAAGAAGGAGAGCAAGACAAAGAAGGCATGAGAAAATAGAGAAGTAAATCTTTTGATAAGGTTTGATCAAACCTCAAGTGAGATTATTATATGTTCGTTTCATATTGAGTTTTCATTAGAGCTAAGTTATCTTGTTGATATCAAGGTTATTTTGAAGGTGGCAAAGAAAGGACTAGGAAGCATTGACTGGTGATATGCTCCAAGGTCATTTATTTTCTTGAATGTTTGTTTGGTTCTAGTTAGAAGTTCCAAAATCATTTCAGTGCTAATTAGTGCTAGTTTTGTAGAGTTCAAAACAATGATGCACATGTAGTTTGGACTGATCCAACTTGGTTTTCTATTCCAATCTTCATTCTTTCTGACATTAATTGTCTATGTATGAGTCAAATAACATCTTGGACTTCTAAGAATAACATTGGTCCAAGCACTTACAAGGGTTTGAAGAGATATACTCAGTTGTAACTCAGATTGATATAAATAAAAGTATTTATTGGTTTTTTCTCACTTGTGGGACTTTTTATACATTGATTTTCAGATTTGTACTCTTTTGCATTTGCTTATCCATATGTTTTCATAAATTAATTTGGAAAGTACACACTTTTACTTTATTTTAGTTGATTTTGGATAAAAGATACACAAAATTTGTATTTATAAAACAACAACATATTCAAGAATCATGTTTCTTAAGGTCTGATTGATATTTTTGACAGGCTATAAGCCTAGGGTTATAATCTTGTCTATCTCAATTATCCTGAGGAGATTCAAAAAAATTTTAGTTAGGATTTTTCCATCCCTTGCATTAACATTTTCATCAACGTTGATTGGGTCGTCTTGAGTGCCAACAGAGTGATGAAAATATTCCTTTGGTCCTAGAGCCTCCTCATCTTCAAAAACCTGAGAAACCTCGATTTGAATCCCAAATACAACCTGACACACGTCTTCAAATTTCCCTTCTAGCAGCACAATTCTATGCAGTATGTCCTATTGTGGAATGCTACGTTCCTCCAGGACCTATGTTATCGTCACTTTCACCTTCCTATACACCTCTGTAATATAGAACAACTTCATCCCTTCCATTTATCTTTAGATCTATTCTCCTGACATTACCTTCCTATTTTCCTTCACTTTTCCATCCATTCCATCACCTCAACTTTGAAAAACTCAATAAGTCTTGAGTGGAATAACTCCTCAGTTATCAAGGCTTCCCTTTCAAATTTGGTTGTATAATTGGAGTGCTCATAACCATGATTCCACCTAGAAGAGGCATTGTGCCTCTCACTTTAGCCTCCTAAATTCCACTTTAGCATTGTGCCTTGTTGCTAATACTGGTGCCAGAAAAATAGGGTTGAACAACTTAGAGTGCAGAGCTGGAGAGGGCACTCCTCATTGCTTCATGGAGTGGAAAACGGATTTCTATCACCCCTGCTCAGGTACCTCTGGCCTAATTCCTTCCTCGAGTTTCCCAATTTAATGTTCGTTTGATCTCGAGTTGATTGGCTACCTAAAAAACCTAACCGATTAAACTACTTGAGACCACTCAACATCAAAAGAAACCATAACATGCATATGGAATTATCATGCTTCGAAATGTGCTCGATGGGATTGGGATTTGTTGAACCACTTATGTCACCTCATCCTCTAATATATTTCTTCATCGTTATCCAAAAAGGGTTAAGTCGCTTGGTACACATTCGAACCATCACTTGCACCCACAATCCTCTCCACACCATCATCTCTGGGCACTCCATCATCCCATTTTAGGGGATTTGGGGTGAGATCGTACTCTTCCCCGATGTTCTTGTTTCCTAAGACTTCATTACCTTCCACTCTCACAGCTGGTTCATTGAATACCTCGAACGGTTTATACGGGCTAATGGCCAAGTGACATAATGTTATAGGTACTTAGGGATCCATTTCAATTATCATTCAAATATATACAACAATGCTTATAAAATAATTATTAATCACTGGAAAACTTATTAAGGTCTTGAAAATAGACGTAGAAATGTTGAACTGCGAGATTTGAGTAAGAGAAAACATATTTCCAACATTATAATTATCCTTGTTATTATGTATGGCTATGGAATTTGTCCTTGTGGCATCTCTTGACCATGAGGATGTTAATGTAAAAGCTATTTACAAACTTGGTTAAATTATTCGATTGATGATTGCATGATTTGAGTAATTTTTAAATCTAATATTATAATTAAATCTTTCATTGAATCATCAAAACAAAGCTAAATTTAATATTAAATGTAAAAATAAATTAAATTTTTTAGCATTATTATGAAAAAAATGCTAAATTTAATATTAAATGTAAAAATAGATTAAAAAATACCATCAAATACGTGACTTTGATCAAAATAGTTGTTAATATCAATCCTATAAAAATAAGTCAACATGCAGATTTTACACTTAAAAATGCTTCACAATTAAAAAGATAGAAATTCCAAAATAATTTAATTAATTTTCAAAATGACAATTGTAAAATGTTATTAACCTTTTACATACGACATCATAAAATAAAATAAATATTTTAATATTATATTAACTATTAATGCATAAATATACATGTTAGACATATTTCTAAAATCACCATTAAATATATGTTTGTTATATACCTATACCAAAATTTGAACCACAATTTGGATTTCTCTGAATCCTTTTCCCTTTAATACAAGACCAAAGAATCAACATATAATTGTCATTTTAACTAGAGAAAACTTTAATAATTAATAATTAAGAATGCATAAATAGTTGGCCCTTTTTCTATTCATAGTCAAAGCTAACTACGACACTATAATAGAATTAAGAATAGCTAGGAGTTTACGTGATTCATGCACCATTTAGTTATTGTTAATTTGTTGGAATTCATTGAAATGGAGAGTGTAATCTAGCCTTTGTTGTTGGAGGTTAATCTACATGGAGTGTGTAATTCGACATAGATTTATTGAAAAATAATTAGAATAGAAACACTTTGATAATGCTTATACCTTATTTCATACGATGGGACACTAATGGTATTATGGATTTCATACGATGGGAAACTAATTGTATTATGGATGAGAAATTTAAAGATAAACCCGAGCCACAAAGTTTTGTATTAAAGTAAATTTACTTGATATTTTCACATCTTACCATACATAGATATGAAACTATTAGTTCTTTGTTGAAAACACTAAAATTTAATTATTATTTTTAAATCAAACTTTTAAATTAATTTTTTTTTATCAAATCAAATTTTCAAATATATTCTTAAAATGTTTTTACTAAACTCATTCTCAATCTTATTATTAATATTGATAAAATTAAAATTATGATAGTTAAATCTCAAAAAATAATTATTCTTTCAAATTTGTATAGTGATAACATCTTGCATATTAAATCAACAAAGTTACTAATTTAACGAGAACCATGACTTCAAAACGAGAACTTTGGTCGAAAAAACCCACATTTATGTGTAAAAAAACACCAAAATCAACCTTAGAATCAAGAAGTGGTGCTACCGGTATCACTCTTTTTTGGGAGTGGCTAAAATTGTGACTTGTTTGAAATTGCGGCCTTGACAAGATGACAAAACCCTAAAATTGACTGTCGAATAAAAAAAATGCTTCCACTAGCACCAACTTTATTTTTGGAATAAAAAATATGACTTGGTTGGAATTGTGGCTTTTACAACAGATACCATTGCCAAAAAAAACCTTGAAATTAACTCCTAGATCAAAAGTGGTGTTAGCTAAAAATTAATTAATTAATTAATTTAATAAATTTACATTGAAATTGACTCATGGGTGCCTATGGAATGCAATTCTTTCTTTATTGAAATAGAAGTTGCAATTTTTTTTCAATGGAAAAAAATAACAAATGAAATAAAAAGAAAAACAATTCATTTTCTCGTTAAAAATGGCAAAAAAAAAACCATTTTGTCATTAAAAATGAAAAAATAAAGAAATTAAAAAAAACACACACACATTTTTTAGAAAGAAAAAACAAAAACAAGATTTAAAATAAATAAATTAAAAAAAACAAATTTGGTAAAAAAAAAAAACTTAAATTTAAAAAATAAAAAAGCTAAATTAAAAAAAATTAACATTGAAAATTAAAAAAAAATAAAAAATAAAATAAAAAAACAAAATGTTGAACCTGACATCGCCCCTCCCACCCTCGGTTCAAAGTTAGTTTTGTTTTTTTGTTTTTTTAATATTTGATTTTTATTTTTTATTTTTTGTATTTTTAATTATGAGTTTTTAATTTTTAATGTTTTTTTAATTTTAAATGTTTAGTTTTTCAATAATAATAATAATCATCATCATCATCAAATTTTAAGGTCACGACCAAGCCAGACACCAAATTGGTGTATGAGACCCCCTTATTTGTGGGACAAGGGACCTCCTCCGCCCATCGATTTGACTGGTAAAGTTTACGGAGGTATACATACTCCAACCCCCTCTGGATTTGAACTTGTAACCTCTTAGGAGGAAATATTCTATTAAACTCTTAGTAGGAAACACATGTTCTAAACCATTAGGACTACATGCCACATGTTTTTAATTTTGTTTTGTTTTTTTCAAAATGTGATTTGTATTTATTTATTTTAAATGTGTTTTTTTTTTCATTTTTAATGACATTTTTTTTAACGAAAAAATGGATTATTTTTCATTTGTTATTTTTTCGATTTAATTTTTTTAACGTTTTTTTTTCCCCTCGAAAAATATCACAACTTCTATTTCAGTAAAGAAATAATTACATTCCATTGGCACCCAAGAGTCAATTTCAATGTAAATTTATTAAAAAATAATAATAATTTTCGGTTAACACCACTTTTGATTTAGGAGTTAATTTCAAGGTTTTTTTTGGCAATGGTATCTATTGTAGAGCCCATAGTTCCAATCAAGTCATATTTTTAACTCCAAAAATAAAATTGGTGCTACTCGAAGCATCACTTTTCAATTTGATGGTTAATTTTAGGGTTTTGTCATTCTTGTCAAGGCTGCGATTTCAAACAAGTCACAATTTTAGCTAAAGGGTGTTGTTGATAGCACCACTTTTTGATTCGGAGGTAAAAATGTGACCTCTTAAAAATGAGAACTCTGGAGAGTTCTCGTTAAGTTGGTA
>WSFP011431023.1:0-21641 GCA_009831015.1 Picea engelmannii | reverse complement strand
TCTTTCCCTATTGTTGAGAGGACCTCATTGCCTCTTTCCTATGAGCTTGCCTTTGGTGGAGGATTGAAGTGGTGGAGACCCAGTTGGAAGGAACTTGGTTTCTTGGTTTTGAACCGTGCCGACACAGAAATTTGTAATGTTGTCACTTCTACTGATCAATTATTAATAGAAATACTCCTTTCCCTTCCTATTGGTATCTTGCAAATATATGATTATTATCCATGGGCGTGTTTGTAATGTTTATTAATGGATTATTCCATCTGATGTGCTAACCCCTTTTATATCATCACTATGTACTTGCTCTGCTTGAATGTTGAGAACTTCTTGTAGGTATAAAGCTTTGGGTCAAAGTGCTCAATGGTGTAACATCATCAAACGTTGGATCGAGGTAGGCCTCTTTCTTATGTTGCACATTAGTTTATATAGCATATGTTGGAATTGAGTTGATTTCTTCAGTCATACATGTCTGTTGTGGTTTACCCTTGGCCATAGAGAGTTTTTTCCTTGTAATAGAAATGGTGACTCCACTGGGGAGAGTTCTTACTTCTAAGGGTTGAAGTACTTTTTCTTCTTACATTGCTCTTTTTCCTTTGTATTTCTTGTCGTATCACTGTTTGATAGATTCTTTTCACTCTGAGTCTGAGTTTTCAGCCTTTTTCCCTTGCCTAACCTTGTTTTAAATCTTATACTCCCTTTTTTCCTTGACAGTCGCGTATACACTCTTTCTGTCTCACTACAAGAAGTGTATATATGCTCCATTCTCCTGAACAATCACATATACCACTTCCCCTTGCTTGTTTGTTTGGTTTAGTGACTATGGGGTGGGATTTGAAGATTGTTGAGCCTTCTTAGGTCTCTGTAGTGTTTGTTGAGATCATTTGGGATGACAGGAAACTTGTTTGAAGTTGAATTTTTGGGCGGAGTCTTTCTCTTTGTTTTCCATTTTTGATTTGTCCTTATTCTCTAGACTGTTTGTGTGGATGCTTAGTATTCTGCTCGAGTTATTTCTTTTATGCACAGTAGAATTTATATATCAGGTTGCTCATCAGTCCATACATTTTCTTTTTAGTATATTGAAAATACAAAAAAAATAGGCATTTTGCATTAGTTGGCATTTTCGTCTTGGAATATTTATCATTAGCTTAGCACATTTAGTGAAAGATTGCATTTTAATTATGAATTGCAGAGTTGAAATTGAAGATTGCACTGTTCTTATTAGCATATCATTCATTGAAAAGTTAAAGATATACTTTGCATTATATCCGTATTTATTTTCTTGCAGAGTCATAACACCATGAGTTTCACTTCCATACCTTTTTGAGTAACCACGGCCAATAAAATTTATGCTTTAAACTAAAATTTATTAGTCACGATTTTATTTTTAGGGTGCACAAACTAGCATAGGATTCAGTTCCTTGGAATAGGATTTTGTGAGTAAAATTCTCCAAGGAAATTAAATCAACATATGTGTCTGAGATAGGGAGTTGAGAAGTTCATTGTATAATTGGTAATATCAAGAGGCTCCACTCACATCGGAGTTAATCATGAGGTCGCGCAAAGTTAGTTGAAGGGATAACCCTTGGATACTCACCTAACGTCAGATATATTTCTATGGATTTATTCGTATTTGGGGGTATTTCTAGTACCCATACCTCTGTGAGAGGCGGTCCTTTCAAGGATTTGGGCTTTGCTACCCTGCCCATATAGTGATCCGGACTTACGATTGCTCGCCTATGCATCGATTATATAGTGGTTGATTAGTTTCTTGACTTAGGTATCTCATAGGTTACTTGCAGGGGTTATTCTGCTTGTATCCTAAGTCAGATAGGGGTCAGACAACACAAAGCCTTTATGGAGGATTACCTCTCCGGGGGGATCTGACCGACTAGTTGTTAAGCCTACGAGGTCCCTTATAATTGATTTTGTTACCTCCAAACTTTAGTGGGGAGTCTCAAGTCCCTCTTGGACAAGACATACCTTCTTTAGCGAGGGAGGCCACTCAGCCACTTTAGCCCGTTTGCATGCATATTGGTCATTTGACTTTGTGGTATGTTCTTTGACTATTAGTTTACCCTAGGAGTCTGCTTTTGATTTTATTATCATGGATAGTGGATTTCCTTTCACTCCTCCATTCACTGCTACCCACCCCATGATGCCTGGTCATTTCATGGGGACGAACCCCTCCGTTTTTTACAATGGTATGCACAATTACAACACTCAGTCTACACCTTGGGTCTCTAGTCATTTTTATGTTGATATACCTTCCCATGTGAAACCCTCTCCCTGGTCTTCATATATGAATCATAGCATTGGACTCGGGAACACTATCGCTCCCATGCCTACTTCTTCGTCTGATATGAGTCGTGTCCCCATGGATGTTTGGAACCTTCCCCCTTATGGATCCAATACTAGATATGCTCTTTTAGGAGCCAGTGCTTAGATGGGTACTTATTCCACATATTAAACCCCACCCATGTATCTTTCATCTTCCATGTCGGTCCCTTTAAACACTTTTTCCATGACAGGTCCTCAAGTACCCCCAGTTATTTCGTATGGGGAGAATCAATTTTACGGTTCGGGATACCCTCTTTATGGGACCCCTTCACAAGGGGGAAACATATATCCTCACTCAAATAATTCTTATCCTACCTCAGTCTCTTCGCAGACCTTAGTGATGATGCCCTTCCAGACCTCTTCGAACCACTTTGGCATAAACCACCACGTTTATGGGCAAAGACAAGGAGTACACTAGGATCCTTTCTGGACTACAATGTTTCATAATCAATCTTTCCCCGGACCTTGGAATCAAATGCCACCATTTATAGCTAGCCCAGTCACTGTCATTCATACTGGTACTCCATCACCAACCTATGCCAGTCATGTCAGATATGGGTCGAAATTTTCTACAAACTTTGTCGACAACTTGGCCCCAACCTCTACCAATTATCTTGGGGGCACCATTATTTTTTCCCTAAATCATAACCATGTCATGTCTCCCACCTATATTCATCATATAAGAGACGACTCTATTTCCCCTACTAGTTACATCGAGAAGCCTAGACATCTCAGACATAAACCAAAATTCCTTTGCAGGACTTGCGAAGGAAGTCACCTTACTCATTTGTGCTCGGTTACTATCGAGATACCAGAAGCATGGGGCTCACCCAAAAGCCCTTCAAATTCTGAGACACCCACAGTTTCTCCTTACACTACTTCCCCTTTGATGGTCTCGGTAGTTCCACTGCCACGAACTTCCCCCGACCTCACCCCCATTGTCGAGGGTGAAATGTCTCTTTCCCCCATTACTGTGCACCCCCTTCAACCTGTATTTGAATAAGTGGCCACACTAGTGCAATCTCTGGTCAATCCCACTCTCCCTTAAGAGAGTGACACACTTTCTAGTCATGTCATCAACATTCCAAATCCTCCCCCTTCTGAACGAGAGAGATTTATTCTTCCCTCGAATGCTCTCCCTCCAAGTCATGACGAAGTCCCCTTCGATTGGCACGATCTAATGGGTCATCCCATTCCCCCACCTATGTCTTGTCCATTAAGAGACATTATCCAAACCATCACGGAGACTGTAACCTCCATTAACACTTTCTCCTCCTTGACTTGGAGAGCCTTGGGTTTTCCCAAGATTTTGTCAGCTATCTGTGAGATACTAACTTTCCACAGAAGACTGATATGAGAGCCTTGGCCTCCCCCTTTACATGTTGATTAAGACAAAAAAATGAGTCTCAGTTAAGCTCTTTTCCGACTCGTCTAAAAACTAAAAAATATTTCCGAGTGATTTGTCCCTTTCACGCTCATTAAAATTGGATTTGAAAGGTCATGATTCTTAGTTAAGCTCTTTTCTGACTCCCTACCAAAAATTGAAAATATTGTCGAGTGAACTTATCTTTTTCACACTCATAAATTGGATTTGAAAAGTTGTCTATTTGGCACAATTTTACCCCTTTTTTACACTAAGTAGATTAAAATATATAAAAAAGGATTTTTTTTGTGTTAAGTTGTGTTTGCATCTCATGCCCTTGCTTGCAGTATTGAGCCTTTAGCCGATTCTCGCTTTGCATTACAAACCTTTTCCTAAGAAGTTTGCATCCTCAACCAAGTAGAGCCTTGTTTATATACTTCGCAATTTGGCACCCTATACCTTGCAGGGAACATCACCCTGAGTGTCCATCTCCTGCATGCATTTCCTTGCATTAAGAATAGGTACGTTTCACTGTTGGAACTAGTTTTTATTACTTGCAACAATTGTTCCCTCCTCTATATCATAGTATTCATTTGTTATGAAAAAACAAAAAAAGGCGGGCGGGAAGGGAGTACTATATTGTAATTGGCAGCAGTCGTGTCACCTTTTAACAGAGCACAAAGTTATTCAGTCCTTGTGTCATCATAATTTTGGGTTTAGCATGGCCTTAGGAAGCTGATCTCACTACAAAATTTTCTCTACCGACTAGTTACTCTTCCAGTCCCTATAGAGAACATTACAGATGCCTCATGCATCTAATTGTCACATCATTGAGTCCATGTTGTCAGAGTCCATCCTATGTCTCATGCTCTTGTTCAAAGGAAGTCTATCAACCTGTGTCAGCCACCCCTCAGAAATATTGACTTTTCATGTCGGTCATACCCTCAGTTTGTCTCAGAATCAGATGATACTTTGGTCTTATCATGCACCCTAGCCCTACTTTCATCATTGGTAGGTCACCTTGAACCTAGCAATCGACATTTCATCATTGGTTTTTGACTGGTTGGTTTCCCTTGTGTTCGATGGCAAGACATCTATTCACACTTTGGGAATCGTGCAGTGTCTTGGATGCCATTAGCCTTATTGTTGGTTTCCTCTCCTTTGTCAACAATTTTTCATCATTGGATGCTATTCAGAGGGTCCTTTTCGTGTATCGCTTTCATTTTCCACATGCAAAAGATGCACAGGGTCATTGGTTCATGAGCATATTCTTCATCCGATCTCCACCAAATCATGAAGCTCCTGCTTTGTTCCTCATGATGACTGATGAGAGATGCCTCAATGTTCTCCTTTCAGTGGGTCTCTTTCCATTGACTTCAACTCATTTATTTTGGATATGGGACCTATAGTTTTATGAGTACCTTGAGGCTTGTAGTCATTAGTGGCAGGCCCTCTCACCATTGATAGATGAGAATACATCAATTTCTCCTGATCAATGGATTTCTCAAGTGTTCGACATCGACTCATTTTTCACACTTGTAGGAATGTACTCTGTGCCTTGATACCTTCTTTCATTATTGGTAGGTTGTCTCGCGTTTGTTAACGGTATACCTCAATGACCGGTAATCAAATGATGTCTCATCATGTTTGACCTCAACTCCTTTATTCACATGATGTATACTTGCACCTTTGGAAGATAGTGTAGAAGACTTGAAGACACGATTATGTGGCCACATATTTCCTAAGTTGTTGCTTCCCTTTCATTGGACCAGTACCTATTTGACTGCAGTGATCATGGGAGATCAGATTGTACTACGTGGTATATAGATATCTTCAGATGGATTTTCAAACTAGTTTCACTGGGCCTTGTTCGTGACTATGACAAATTTTGGCGTGTAATCGCATTTATATTTGCCTATTCATGGGCATGAACACCTGTTTAGTATATTTTCCACATGGATCTGCATTGTATTCTTGGCATCCATGTATGCAAAGTCAGTACATAATGTAATGAGAAATTGAGTTCGTCCAATTGGTTCTCTACCACTCCACTTCTGGGTTATTTATAATGTATTTCGGCCATCGTAGATACTTCTTTGATCTCACACATTAGGGGGCATATGTTATAGAAATATTTTCCTCACCATTGCTATCTTGCACAGAGGGCCTTTTTCCATTTCCCTATGCAGACTTGTCATCCCTTTTTGACGAATCCAGAGCTAAAAATATACATTTTTACACATATATGCTCCCTATATGTTAAACAAGCTGTGTATACACTTGTTGCTCCACTACAACTCGCGTATATTAGGATTTGTGCCAGAAAATACAAAATAAGGTTTGGTTTCCATGTCACGACAGAAGATCTCTGATCCTTGCCCTTCCATATACTGGAAACATTCTAACTCGGCCCTTCAGTTGCATTATGAAGGCTATAAGAGCACAATTTTGAGTTATGGAAAAGAGGAGAAAGCATTCAAATTTGAAAGCAAAGTTACTCTGGAGAAATTACTTCATATTGAGTCTACATCCCTTTGTCCCTCAAGTCTAAACACAGTGTTCAACCCCCAAGCTCTTTCCATATTGTTGAGAGGACCTCATTTACTCTTTCCTATGAGCTTGCCTTTGGTGGAGGATTGAAGTGGTGGAGACCCAGTTGGAAGGAACTTGGTTTCTTGGCTTCGAACCATGCCGACACAAAATTCTGTAATGTTGTCACTTCTATTGATCAATTATTAATAGAAATACTCCTTTCCCATACTATTGGTATCTTGCAAATATATGATTATTATCCATGTGCGTGTTTGTAATGTTTATTAATCGATTATGCTATCTGATGTGCTAACCCATTTTATATCATCACTATGTACTTTCTCTGCTTGTTTGTTGAGAACTTATTCTAGGTATAAAGCTTTGGTTCAAAGTGTTCAACGGTGGAACATCATCAAATGTTGGATCGAGGTAGGCCTCTTTCTTATGTTGCACATTAGTTTATATAGCATATGTTGGAATTGAGTTAATTTCTGCAGTCATACCTATCTGTTGTGGTTTACCCTTGGCCATAGAGAGTTTTCCCATTGTAACAATCATAAACTTAGGTTTTGTTTTAAATAAGTGGAGTTGTGTCTAGCCTTGGGCTAGAGTCTTTGGGTTATGTAATTTGTCATCATGAAAAGGTAAATAAACCCATATGAGTCACACTCTTAATCCTAAAATCATCACCATGACATGTCATGGCTCCAAGTTGTACATAAGTTTTCCTTTGTCACCATCCAACCATTTAGATGTCAAGTGAAAATTCAGATGTATTTGTTGCCAACTCACTAGGAGAGTTCACAACGTACTTATGAGTACCTCATGCATTCATTTGTCATTATTTCAATTAAAGGATCATGTCAACTAGGATTTAAATGTTTTCAGAGCCCACATTTAACCAATTTTCGAGGATTATGTCACAAATCTTCTAACAAGTCTCCTTGAGGTGTGCAATTTGAGTTTGAATTTGCACTGCAAACTAGCGCTGCAAACTGGCACTGCAAACCCTCTCTTTCCAAAATTGGTTGAAACCCTTGTTTTATGCATCATTTTGAAGTGTAATATTAATCCATTGAAGGAGACCACTATCAAACCTGAAGTTTATGGTCAAGTCATTTGAGAACCTAGCCTGAAATTGCATACTTCATTAGTTTCATGCACTTATATATATGTTGTTGAAACCCTGTTATTAGAAAGAAGATTCAATTTTCTTCCTTTCTTTACAAATATAAATGGTTTTTCCTTTATTCCTCCTTCTTGAAAGGTTCTCTATATCATACCATTGATGTGTATAAAGATTTGGAAAAGGTGGATTCTAGGAAAACAATTATGTCATTAAACCATAAAATTGTTGTTCACTCTGTTTTCACACACCAACGGTCATAACAAATTACAGAAAGAATCCAAGCAGTGAGTATACATGTTGGCCAAGGTGACTATCAGAAGAAGCTCCAGAACCAAAAGATGAATACACTGAGCCTCCATAACCAGCATCAATTTTGGTCAAAGGTTATGTTTTCATGCATTTTACAAAAAAAATTATGGCCATGAGTTTTAAACCATGATTAGCAGTTTTGGTGTTTTCCTCTAGTCATATAGCAAGATGATGAAGTTTTTGCAGAATTTATGGACTCCTGAAATAGGTTTTTGAGGTGTTGAATCTTTGAAAAACCGAAACATGCTACTATAGGAAAGTTCACTGCGTTGGCGCTATGAACTGGTAATTTATGACAGTTTGTAAGCATTAACACACAACAAAGGATTGTTTTGATCCTAACTTTGGAATGACAATATACGTTACTCTAAAATTTGGTGTGGAAGAAAAACGTGATGTTTTTACTTTCTCACAAAACATCATCCCAACCCATTTCGTATGTTTGGAGAAAAGATAAAAAAAATCACCTACGGGAAAGTTCGCAATGAATGTTTTTAAAGGCGCTGCAAACTCTAACAGTCTGACAAATTTGAGCTATGGGAAGGCTTCCAACTACCAGGGAATGTTCAAATGGTATCCTAGGAGTTAGTTGGACATGAGGCACATGTGTTCCATCTCTATATCAAGCAGCATGCCCTTTTTCAAAAGGCACTTATCTCAATAGACAAGATCCCAAAAAATAGGAATTTGTTAGGTTTTTGTTGGAATCTTTTGTAACAAGACTCCTAAATGGAGGATGATCCTATGTAGCTCCTTAGTTTGGACCTTCTTAGGGTATATAGAAATGATTCACTATATATGGAAGTGGATTTTGATAAGGAACGGGTTGGAGTGATAGGAAAAAGGATGTTACTATTTTGGAAACTCTTAGACTCTGTATATCTGGATGGAGGATTCTTGTGTAGTCAAAGATCAACTTGTGCTCATTTCTTTGTATTCCTTCTCTAGTGAAATACTTGTTGATAAAGGATTTATCAACAACTTTGGTAGAAGACTTATGTAGTGGATATTTTACTATGTATTTTGTATAGCATCTCTTCTTGGAGAAAATATTTATTTCTTGATTAGAGGGATCCTAATTAATGAAATTTCAGCCATATGAATGTGTCAATCAAGCCTGATGTGAAATTGATTGTTCATCTTGATGTTTTTTCTGCATTTTATTTTATTCATATTTCAAATATGTTTTGGTTGGAGATTATGATAGCTCTTTTTGCTGGAATATGGTCTTTGGAATTTCGTGAATTAGATCAGGATTTGAACCTTATCTGTTTGATCCATTTTTTAATATAATCACTCATCCAACTCTAAACATTCTGATGGGTACTCAGCTTACACTTACATCAGTTTAAGTGTGACTCTCAATGATAACACATATGTTATCACATGAATTTTTCAAGGATCGCATGTAATTGTTGTTAAGACCCAAGTCTTCACCCCTTCTTAGTCTCTCTCTCTTATCGCATACCAAGTACTAGAATGTTTTCCCTTATGAATGGTAAATTCAATTTCCCTTTTTATTTAATGACCTGGTTTCCCTTTGTGTCTTTCTTGACTGAGTCTCGGCCAAATTTTTTTATGTTTTTCTCGAAGGATAAACGCTTATCATGATTTTGGTTCAAAGTACTGGTCATCTTGTTTGCCTAGCCTCACAACATGTCATCCAAGTACTTTGTTGATACAGGTGACAACCATGAGAACAAAGCACAAATTTCAAAGGTAGTCTATTTTGGGCTGAAATACAAGCAACGGGTGGGTTCATTTTTCAACGGTGGAGATCCCACGAGCAGTTTAGATCAACAGAAATCATACATTTGGAATGTCAAAATCACGCGAGGTTTAAAGACTAGGTAGATGCCCCAAAGATTCATTTCAGGTGCCATGCATCCTCGAGAACAGACGGTCAGGATTTACTTCGAGAGTTTGGGCTTCAGTACTTTCGTCTTCCCCACTTCCATTTTCCTTTGAAATAATTCTTCCCAGAGTCGACAGATATCCGTTGAGTGTCCTCCTCAGATCAACGGTCATGATTTACTTCAGGACTTTAGGATTTTTTCCTTTCGGGACCTCCCCTCTAGTTTTCCTTCAGAGTATATTCTCCCGGATTTGTAGATCAAGCGTCATGCATCCTCTATAGGGGATGGTCAAGGTTTACTTCGAGACTTTGGGCTTCGGGAGTTTCAGCCTCTCCACTCCTAATTTCTTCCAGAGTACTTTTCTCCCGGAGTCCACAGATCTTTGCCACATGTCCTTCTAGATCTAACAGTGATAGTTTACTTCGAGACTTTGGGACTCGGTAGTTTCAGCCTCTCCACTCTCGATTTCCTCCAGAGTAATTTTCTCTCGAATTTCACAGATCTATGTTGTGTGTCCTCCTCAGATCGAACGGTTGTGGTTCATTTCCAAGCTTCAACATTCATTTCAGGCCACCATGTCACTTGCGCTCATACTACTCTGTGAGTTATGAAAACTCTATATGCAGACCCCCCTGAACTCTGAAGTACCAAAGACATTGGCACCTATCAGTTCCGATGTGTGGCGCTCATGTGTCAGAGACACGTGGAATCTATCTAGCATCGACACATGGAAATCATTCCAGAACATTTGGTTGCATCATTTTCTCATTTCCATGTGACACATGTCACCCTTATTTTCATGACATGTCAGTGTAGTGACGTCAAGCCACAACGTCATATCATCCTCCGGGAAGTGTTCTTGTTCAACGCCAAAATTAGGGCCATCTTCAAGCGCGGTTAGAATGAATCTAAAGTCCGAAGGCATATAAAATTTAATAGGAGCGTTAAATTGGCAGGGCTTCCCAAATCATAGATTGAGATCATATCAACAGTCACACTCCATTGAGGGGACACGACATACTTGTTATAACCCTAATTTGCACCACACATGCTTACCTGGCAGCAGGCCATCTTAGATCCCTTCTTTGCCAAAGCACTGTTGAACAACTCTTTAAAAAACCTCTTTTATAAGGCCCCATGCACCCTACTCCATTATTGAACATGTGTACACGCTAGCTGACCTAAAACAACCCATGTGGACCGACAAAAGCATGAAAAAAAGGAAAGTTTCCGACGAAACACACAACTTTGGGTGAGTTAACTAAAACTCCCAGCCATGCATGGCTGAGGATTCATCCAAATACCTAGCTTCTTCTAGACTATAAAAGAAGGGCTAGGGGTCCCATTTGGAAGAGGAGAAAAAGAGTAAAGAAACTCTGCCCAATTTCATATTCCCATTGTCCCAACCCTTTAGCCATCCTTGTGCAAGAAGAGATACAAAGTAAAGAATTTGGAGGACATTTGAAGAGGAGCCTAGGATCAGGATTTGTGGAGCAGTGGTCGGTCTCGACATTGTAAGTTGATTCATTAAAGTTAATAATAAAGAAATGATTTTCCTATCCCACTATATGAGTTATTCATAGTTCAGTAAATATATGTTTGAATATGCCCCCGGGGGGGCAGCTCAATTGGCAAGTGCCATGAAAATGAAGTTCCATGAGGTTTCGAGTTCAATTCCCCCCGACTTACCTTGTGTGCCGCGTAAGGGGCATCGTGGGCACACCTGGAGGTTATAGGGGTAGCGGTTGGATAACACGGCCACGTGTAACGCGAGCACGTGCCCAACTAGTTGCTGATTCCTCCAGACACAAAAAATATATATATATATATATATATATATATATATATATGTGTGTTTGAATATCTAACCCATTAGTCTATAGGTAAAATGCATGTGTAGTTTGTTGCTTGTTTTGTAAGCAGGTCAATCTTGAGAGGATAACTGCCAACAAGCAATCAAGCATGAAGGGGGGATCAACATCGAACATCCGGAACAAGGTATGTTGGTCTAACCACATGTTTGTTGAAAAGGAATTGGGTTTAAGTCTGGGGATGAGGCTAGAAAGTAGATTTAGTTTGGTCATATCTACATGCATAAGATAACCCTATTTGCTAGTCTGTAAGGGGATTTCCTTCACAAAAGAATTTCCGACCATACTGGGGAAGTCTCTAGGGTTCCCAGATTTTTTTTTTTTTTTGGGTAGTTTTAAAAGTCTAGTTTTCTTGCCTATTTTTTAGTTTCTACAAAGTCTTAGCTAGCAGAGAGTCTGGATTCCCATACCAGCTATCTCTGTTATTTGCTTGACTATGTTTTTTTGAGACCCACAGAGGTACACGTGGCCTATATAAGGTGTGCACGCATGTACCCACGCCCTACTCTATTACAGCTCGCGTGTAAACGCTAGCTGAAGAAGCAGCACTAGCGTGTAGAGTCCAAAAAATTTTTGAGGCAGTCATCCTCTTCCTTGTCAGAATCAGACATTCTCAGGGGTTTTCTAGAATTCTTTCTAAGTCTTGGTTGTTTGCAGTCTTGTCTCAGATTGGTTTTTTTTACGAATTTTTTCTTTACATTGTTTCTTTTTCTGTTAAAGAGAGTGTCCAAGCCTTCAAGAGATCCTAGTTCTCAATATTAGTGGTCTCTTCCTGGTTTGGATTGTCTATTTTTATTTTTTTTCAGATTTTTAGAGATACATGCGGCCTGTAGAAGGTCAGCCCGCGTGTACACGCCCTCTGGCTCTATACAGCTCATGTTCACATGCTTGTTGTTGAATTATCAGTAGTGTGCTTGTGCAGGATAGTTTTTATTGAGGGTAAGGCAGTCATCCTTTCCCTTAATGAGAGTTATGCCTCTCAAGTTTTTGAATCTTTGTCTTGGTAGTTAGTAGCTTAGGATTAATCTTAACCTTAGCTTGTTTTTTCCCATTTAAAAGTTGTCATAAAAAAAAAAAATTTAGGGTTTTTAGACAAGTGTGAGAGTCATTTTTTAAGTTGCTAGTGTGTGATTTCTTGAAGTGATTCTTTGTGATCTACGATTAGGCCAGAATTGTTTTTCTTGGTTTTTTACTTGTTGGTATTTTTCCTTTTTTCTTTGTCAACATTTTAATTAAAAAAAAAAAATCTCTTTCATTTTCTTGTTTAGTTGAAGAGTGTGATTCTGCATTATTAACCAGGGAAAAGTCTTTTATTTCATAATTTATTTGCAGTTTACTTAGATCATAAGTAGCTTGTAGTTGAGTGAAATTCCTTTTGAGTTTTCTATCCAAAATCTTAGAAAATTTAAAAAAAAATAAAAATTGAAAAGTTGTTGAAATTTTGCATTAACTAAAAGTTTTTGTTTTTATCTTTTTATTCATTTTTACTTTTTCCTTTTACACATCATCAGTTTCAATTTCATACCCCTTGACAAAAGACAAGCCATAAAATTAACGCTAAATCTAAAATTTATTATACTTTTATGTTTGTAGGGTTAACCAACTAGTTCAGGATTAGGGCCTTGGATTAGGTTGGAGAGGAAACTCTTCAAGGCCATTACAATCAAACATTGGAGTCTAAGTTAGGGAGTGTCCAAGTCTAGTATCGTGAAATTTATCTAGGACCCCCCTCTAACATAGGGGATAAACATGAGGTCGCGTGCAGAAAGGTAGCGGAGATAACCCCCCCAAAGTTGGACCAATCGTAGTGGAGAACACATATAGAGGGCTTGTTTTGGGGTTCCGTCGATTGAATTTGCAACGGGGATTCATGGGTCTCAAATCCATTCAAGTTCCTTAGTTGTCTTCTAAACCACTTGCTTTCGATACCCTTGACAGGTTTCAAGCTCAATACCCTGCTCATTGTGGTCTACCTGACTTTCGACTGTACCCGCCTGGTGATTGTTCACGCGCTGGAAACCTAGTTGCCTATCCTTTTTAGGGACATACACTGGTGATTGTGGGAGTATACTGCGGTACCTAGGATAGGCATTGGGCCATTCTTTGTAGATTATACCCAGAGGGTGCTTCCTATTTTGAGTTTCACTTGCCCCGGTAAGTTGCTCTAGTGTTGGTTGTTGTAACTGTTCTTCCAATTAATTTAGTGTTTTCATGTCTTATCTTATAGGGAATTTTTTAGTGTGTGTTACTTTTGAACATTTAGACTACCCTAGAGTGTCTTTGATATTCTCACACAGTGGAGGATCATGAGCTCCGCTGGTCATGAAGGTTTCTTGGCCTGCCACTGGTTACACTGGATCCACCCCCGCCACCACTAAGGTGAAAGCTAGACCAACAAGGGTCTTTTGAAGCGACCGGGTCACAAGAAATTGTGTCCGACCAACATCTAGAGGAATCGACCATATTATACCTTGGAGCGCAAGATTTTGGCCTCATTGAAACTTCTACCACTGATCTTTCAGCACCCAACATCATACCAATTTATCCTTACGAGTGGCAGACAGTGTTGCATGCAACAATGGAAACACATGTTGTTACTCCTTCCGGGAATTCTTCGATTCCCACTACGGTCATCACCACAGGAGATTTTTCACCTCCTAACCCACCCTCACCGATCCGAGCCACCATGGTCTCGACCGCCTCTACATCTCACAGTAGTATGATCCCATCTTTGGCAGTGGCCACAACCCCTTTCACACCAAGTGCGACAGGCCCTCTGTTCTCATACGGGATGCCTAGTTCAGGTACAAGTCCTGTACTTTCCTACTCCACTTTATAGAATTCAGGTCTGGGGGCAGGGAGATATAGTGCTCCTCTGCAAGGTCACATGGGGGGCACTCCTGCTCCTTTTAACTCTTTCCCTTATGAAGGAGGTCATATACCTCCTTCATCCCCTTCACTTGGTGGCTCACATCAGCAATCCATTGGGCAACCTACACACCATATTTTATTTGGAGTGGGGAGTCAAGGACCACCTTCAAATAATATGCCAGTAGGTTCGACACCATTTTCTTTGATCAAAACGTTTGGTAACAATGCCTTCTCATCAACCGCCTTCCTGATTGGGGGCAATCCCAGTTTTGGACAACCTATTCCTATGTAGGGTACTATTACTGCACAGGGGGAAAACCTAGGAACTTCTTCTGCATCAGGGCCTTGGAATTATTGGCAGGGATCCGTTCCCTCATCTGGAATGTCGATCTGGGGTAATTCTTTCCACAATCAATGGAACCCTGGACAAACTACTATGCCTATCCCCATGGGACCGACATGGGGCAACCCTTCCCAAAGTCCTTCGAATGTAATGCATGCCCAACCATCTATGTTCTATTTTGGAAATCAGTTGGTGATGTCTCAACATACGCAAAATCCATACGCTAGCTAGGGCCATGGTTTGTACCAGAATCCAGGCTAGCAGCCAAACTTTTCCTGGCAACCTGGTGCCAGTCAAACTCTAGGCCCCTTTTTCCCAGGTTATCACCAACAACCCAAACTACCCTTCCTGGCGACTTTGCACTTGCCATATTTGATAAGGTTGTTGAACGACCCTATCTGTCATGATACGTGTTGGCCTCCTATGCCGACGAAGTTGCCTTCGGACATTCCAAAGTTCGAAACCAAGCCTAACAAAGATCCAAGAGATCATGTGACTACCTTCCATATTTGGTTCTCATCTAACTCGTTGAAAGACAACTCTATACAGTTTCTATTGTTTCAAGGTACTCTCATTGGGAGTGTCACAAAATGGTACATTGAGCTTGATCGCTCAAGATACTCTTCCTTCGGAAAACTGGCGATGGCTTTCCTAAACCATTTACAGTTACCTGTAAGATATGACGTTGGCACAAAGTTTCTTGCCAATTTGAAACAGAAAACGACAGACCATATCTCTAATCACATCTGAGAATGGAGACATCGGAAGAGTTTAATTAAGGTGCCAGTCCCACCCACATTCCTTCTTGAGTGGTTCCTTAATTATTTGGTCCCGTAGTTGTCCAAATACGTCACAACGTCGGGAGTATTCTCTTAAGAAGATGCCATCATGAGAGCTCAACAATTTGAGCTCATATATTCTCAGTCCAGTTTAATATACAACATCTTGCCAGATGCGCCATGCTCAATACTTGATAAAACTAGACAGAGAGTTGGACCACATGCCGATGGTATTGTTGGTTCAACACAAACAAAGCCCGCTGAGCAATTGACAAAGAAGTTGAAACAGGTATCTATACAACACACAGTGGCCAACCAAACTACTACTTTGGCTGCTCCCCCTACCAAAACATCGCAGGTACACACAGTGCAATCGAATAACGCAAAGGCCACCCAGCAGCCTGAAGGAAAGAAAAAACAAAAAAAGAAGGGTAAGGGGGATAAAAAACCTACCAATAATGTTGGCGGGGACAACACTGAGAAATGGAAGCCGAGGTATCCATGCAACTTGTGTGCGAAAGACCACCTGATCCATCTATGTCCTCGGCTTGTAGAAGCCCAAAGGTTTGTGACGCAGCAACAACCTGCTGTGTTGACCAATCCATTTCAACATGGGAAAAATCTAACCCAAGCCTCTGCAAGAACGAAAGGGGGTAGCCAAGAGCCCTCTCCGCCCATGAATAACCCCACATACACGAATGTATATATGGTGAGGGGTGATGCTTTTATATCGACTAGAGCACATGACTATAGTAAACCAAGCACTTCTAAGAAGGGTAAAGAAGCTGAACTCCCATCTTTTCCTCTATAGATTGAGAAGACGTTGGGCAAAACAATGACACGCATTCCCAAAGGTGCATTCAAAAAAGATTCTCATAACCCAAATGCAAGGGCTTCCCAGAACTACTCTGTGGTGGAATATTTATCACAAACCCCTTGTGCGATGTCTGCTTTGGAGGTCCTCCAAAGATGCCCTTCCCATAGGAAAGCATTGTTAACCTCTTTAGGATATATCGAGACTTGTAATATGGGTACAATCATGCTAGATACAATCGACTTGAAAGCTCATATACCTTACCACGTAGCGTTTCAGATAGTAGTGGCTTATCCCATGAAAAATTTTACTCGAAATATCTTCTGCATGGTGGTTGATGAGGGTGCCTCGACATGCGTTATGTCATTGGCATGTTGGAATTCCATTGGTCAGCCTGTTTTGTCTTCATCACCTACTCTCCTCACCACTTTCAATGGTTGTTTGTTCCGACCACATGGTATCATTCCTTCTTTCCCAGTGTAGTTAGGAGGGAAGACCGTGTGTGTCAAAGTAGAGGTAGTCGATGCTCCCCTCGACTATAACCTCTTGTTAGGAAGGAGTTGGACTTATGCCATGCAAGCTGTGGTTGCTACAATTTTTTGGGTCTTCTTGTTTCCACATGAGGGCCGAATAGTTACCATTGATCAATTGTCTTTCTCCAAACCTGACCTTGGATTCAGGGCATCCACAGTCCCGATGATTGATAATCCTCAACCAAGTGTCTTCAATGTAGGGGTTGGTTTGTGACCATATTTTATGGGTACCTTTGATTACCTTATGTCGTTGGCATGTTGGAAGGCCATTGGCCAGCTCGTTTTGTCTCCATCACCTACTCTCCTCACCGCTTTCGATGGTCGTTCATTATGACCACATGGTATCATTCCTTCTTTCCCAGTGCAGTTAGGAGGGAAGACCGTGTGTCTCGAAGTAGAGGTAGTCGATGCTCCCCTCAAATATAACCTCTTGTTAGGAAGGAGTTGGACTTATGCCATGCAAGCTGTGGTTGCTACAGTTTTATGGGTCTTGTTGTTTCCACATGAGGGTCGGATAGTGACCATCGATCAATTGTCTTTCTCCAGACCCGACCCTGCATTGGGGGCATCCATGGTCCCGATGATTGATAATCCTCAACCAGGTGTCGCCAATGTAGGGGTTGGTTTGTGCCTTGTGCAAGAAGAGATACAAAGCAAAGAAGTTGGAGGACATTTGAAGAGGATCCCAGGATCAGGATTCACAGAGTAGTGGCCGGTCTCGACATTGTAAGTTGATTCATTAAAGTTAATAATAAAGAAATGCTTTTCCCATCCCACTATATGAGTTCTTCATAGTTCAGTAAATATATGTTTCAATCTCTAACCCATTAGTCTATAGGTAAAATGCATGTGTAGTTTGTTTCTTGTTTTGTACGCAGGTCAATCTTGAGAGGATAACTTCCAACAAGCGATCAAGCGTGAAGGGGGCATCGACATAGAACATCCAGAACAAGGTATGTTGGTCGAACCATGTGTTTGCTGAAAAGGAATGGGGTTTAAGTCTGGGGACAAGGGTAGAAAGTAGATTTCTTTTGGTCATATATGCATGCATAAGATAACCCTATTTGCTAGTCCGTAAGGGGATTTCCCTCACAACAGAATTGGCGACCATACTGGGGACCGAACCCAGAATCTCCAATTTTGCAAGGTTCTCTCGCTGGCACCAATTCATTAGACTTGTTATTTCCCTCTGACGAAGAAATAATTGAAGCAATGACTAGTCCAAACAAACCCTAGGAAGATCTTCATCACAGATCATACTTCCTCCCAGAGTTAAGCCGAATCAAAGAAGGAGAATTCACCATGACTATGACGGGAGATCGGTCTTGTCCTATTAATCTCTTAGCTACCCACAAAGTTTATGCTAAGGGTAATATGGAAACCATCGCTGAAACCATACCGATCAATATCTCCCAAAACCCTGGTGTCGTGGAGAATGTTTTCGTCGGAGCGGACTACTCCCCTGAAGAGATTCAACTCTATACAGATCTTTCAAAGAATTATGTGACGTTTTTGCCTAGTCTTATGAGGAAATTCCAGGTATCGATCCAAAAATAATTGAACATGAAATCACAACGTATCCTGATGCCAAGCCTGTTCAGCAGAAGCTTCATCCAGTTAATCCTAAGAAAGCAACAACCATTAAGGTTGAGGTTGAGAAACTACTAAAGGTCAGTTTTATCTATCCTATCCATTTGACCCAATGGGTGTCAAACCTTGTGCCAATCAATGAAAAACAAGGCACAATTCGTGTATGTACAAATTTTCGTGATTTGAACAAGGCCTGTCCCAAAGATAATTTTCCCACACCTTTCATCGATCAGATCATTGATGAATGTGCGGGTTGCGAGACCTTTTCTTTTGTGGATGGTTTTTTGGGATATAATCAAATACAAGTCAAACTTGAAGACAATCACAAAACAACATTCATCTGTCCATGGGGTACATTCAATATCATAAGATGCCTTTTGGTCTCAAAAATGTTGGAGCCACCTTTCAACGGGCTATGTCTTTTTCTTTCCATGACCTCAAGCATATAGTCGAGACCTATTTAGATGATTTAGCATCTCTATCTCAGAAGAGAATGGATCATCCCGCACACCTCTGACCTATCTTTGAACATTGTCACTACTTTTGGAATCGCTTGAATCCAAAAAAGTGCAGCTTTTGCATAATGTCAGGACGATTGTTAGGTTTCATAGTGTCAATAACAGGGATCATGGTCGATCCTCTCAAGGTTGAGGCAATAATACAGTTTCCCGCCCCCATTCACAATCCTTCAACTTCAAATTCTACAGGGAAAGGAAAATTTTCTAAGACACTTTATTGCTAACTACACCGAGATCACCAAGGGCTTCATGCGCTTACTTAAAAAAGACATTCCTTTTTATTAGGACGATGTCGCTCAATGTTATTTTGCCGCATTGAAACATGCACTCACAACTGCCCCTCTGCTTTGGCCACCTAACTATAACAAGGATTTCCTATTATATCTGGCTGCAGCAGAGTCAACCATTGGCATGGTCTTAGTTCAGGAAGATGACTTGTTCTCAGAATATGTCATCTATTACCTGATCTGAGGCCTCGTAGGACCGGAACTTAATTATTCTCATATCGAAAAACGTGCATTGGTAGCAGTCCATGCTATTCAACGGTTCTGTCATTATGTTCTGTTTCGCAAGACCACCATCATTATTGTCGTGAATCCATTTCAGTACATGTTGACACGACAGGTAATAGGTGGAAAAATCAGTATATGTATAGTCATCCTCCAGGAGTTTGACTTGGATTTCATTTCAGCGAAGTCCAAAAAGTCACTAGTCTTCACATAACTTATTTCGGAACTTTCAGTTGAGTCAGGTGATCTTGTGCCCGAAGAGTCGCCTATTAGAGGAGATATGTTTTTGATCACCTCTTCGGATCCCTGGTACGAAGATATACTTATCTATCTCCAGACTTTGAAGTGCCCCACTACTGATTCTCGTGATGAGCATTGACGCATACGCCATCAGGCTAAGAATTATCTCATACTCGATGATACATTGTATCGGAAAGGTGTAGACTGCATCCTACACCAATGTCTCACTCACGAAGAGGTGGTTATTGTGCTTAACGATTGCCATACTGGAGCTTGTGGTGGTCACTTGTCTGTGTTGGAAAATTCCCAAAAGATTCTATGCACAGGTTACTTCTGGCCGACACTTATCAATGATTGTGTCGAATTGGTCAAGAAGTGCCACCCATGCCAAATCTTCTCACAGAACATGAGGGCACATCCCGCTCCCATGTTTCCTGTCATCACATTTGGTCCATTCACTAATTGGGGGATTGATTACACTACATGCATCCCTCTTTCAGCAAGGGGGCACTGCTATATCATCATAATTGTAGACTACTTCACAAAGTGGGCTGAAGCTATGCCAACATTTAAAGATGATGGAGAGACTGCAACTCTCTTTTTATTCAATCAAATAATAGCAAGGTTCGACGTCCCGAGGGAGATTGTCACTGACCATGGTAGTCACTTTTAGAACCAGATGATGATCGAGTTAACATCAAATCTTTGGATACGGAAAGAACATTCATCACCCTACTACCCCCAAGAAAATGGGCAGGTGGAAGCTGTAAACAAAACTCTTAAGACCATTATACAGCGAACTATCAACTCAACCAAGTCAAATTGGAATTTGATGTTATACTCAGCATTATGGGCTTACCGAACATCTGTTAAGACTGCAACCAGTTTCTCACATTTTCATCTCATTTACGGGCTGGAAGTAGTCTTGCCCATCGAATGTCAGATCCCATCTCTAAAATTGGCAGTACAATTATTTCCAGACACTTCTCCACTTGAAGAATGGTTAGTATACCTTGAGCAGCGTCGTGATGCAGCCCTGGCCAACAAGGCTCAAAAACATAAGGTCAAGTGTCAGTATGATAGGTCCGTTCATCCTCGAATTTTCTTTGAAGGCGACCTTGTCCTAGTCTATGACCAAGATAAGGATCCCCCGGGGACAGGAAAATTCAAACCCATGTGGTTTATACCTTTCATCATAAAAGAGGTTTTAAAAAAGGGTGCTTATCATCTAGTTGATTTTGAAGGGAATGCTTTGACGAAGCCTAGAAATGGGCTCTACATCAAGAAGTATTACTCATAGACAGGTCACTATGGGTAACTTTTTGTAACATATGTATAGTCTTTGTAGTATTACTTTTTAGTTTCTTTTAGTGTTATGGATGTGTCGTTGATGTTATCTTTCGTCACTTTGGAAGATGTCAAGTGATTTTGAGGTGTTCGTTGGGTATGAAGATGGTGCTAGTTAGCACACTCGGAGGCTTGCCTCCGCAACTTGGGTAATATTTACACCTCAAGGCCAATTATTATCTTCCGTAGGTATATGCTTATGTGACACCACAAATAATGTCATCGATTATAGTGCAGTTATTAAGTTTCTTCGTGACGCTTTGTCATTGGGTATCTCTCATCTCTAGGTCTATCTTGACCCTCAACTTGTGGTGTCTCGGTTAAACAGAGTATATCGGGTTCATGATCCAACTTTACAATGACAATTCCTTAGGGTACATCTCTTAGAACGAAACTTTGATTATATTACATATTTTCATGTTCCTAGGAGATTAAACCAAGTTACAGATACTCTAGCTAATCAAATTTTAGATTGGCATCTTGTACATATATGAAAGAACATTCACATAAATATGTAAATACATTTCTCACACATGATCCATAAGAAACAAAATACAAAAAACCATATATAATATCATAAAGTAACCAGAGTACATAGATGGACGCAAGCGCCTCAAAAATATAATCGATAACGAGTCACAGGGCTTATGCCCTCAAAAAATATATACAAGTAGTGCTCGTGGCACATCAAAATGTCTAGCTA
>ML866258.1:0-21641 GCA_009831015.1 Picea engelmannii | reverse complement strand
GAGCATGATGTATACTATCCATCCATGGGTGTTGTATCTACATGTGCATTTTCCTTCATGTCCAAATAACTTCATCAATCTTGTGGTCCAAAACCCATGACTAGGGTTGACATCAATGACAACAACCAATCTTCCAACATCTATTTCTACTTCAGGGTGGTTGGATGGGGCAAGGAAAAGTGGTTGTAGCCACCTTCCGGTTGTAGCCAGAGAAAATAGGGGGTTGTAGCCTCCTTCTAGTTGTAGCCAGAGAATTGGGGAGTTGGGGATTCTCTCAGGTTTTAGCTTGAGAAACTAGGAGGTTGGAGCCTCCTTCTAGTTGCAGCTGGAAAACAAAGGAAGTTGGTGCTTCCAATGAGTGTAATTCTTCAAGACATATAAGAAAAAACATTATGTGGTTTTCTCCCACTTTGGGTTTCCACGTAAAACATCGGTGTAATGTGTATGTGTATGATTTTTCATTTGTTCATTTATCATTATTGGATGATAATTCTACATTGATATAACACTTGGATTATTTGGTTAAAAATTATTATCATTGCTCTATTACTAATTCACCCACCCCCTTTCAGTAATACAACAATTGGTATCATAGTAGGTTCCTTTAGAAATCAGTTTAACCACTGAAAGGTAGATCATGGAGAACAACAACTTGTATAAAAATGGAATACCACAATTTGATGGACAAAAGTATGATTTTTGGAGCATAAGGATGAAGACATATATACAAGCACATGGATTTGAAATTTGACAATCAATTGTAGATGGATACACAGCACCAACAGTTCCACCAACAAATGACAAAGTAGTGAAACTTGGTCGGAATAATTCCAAAGCCACAAATTCACTTTTGAATGGTCTCAGTGAAACGATATTCACCAAAGTTGCACATTGTAAATCTGCTAAAGAGATTTGGGAAAAGCTTCGAAATATTTATGAAGGAGATTCAAAATTCAAAGAAGCAAAGATTCAAACTTACAGAGGTTAGTTCGAACAACTAAAGATGAAGGAAGATGAGAATATTGCAGCCTACTTCTTACGAGTCGATGAAGCAATGAATGTAATCATAGGATTAGGAGAAGAAATCAAAGAATCTATAATTTTTCAAAAGGTACTAAGATCTCTTCCTATGAGATTTGACCCTAAGATATCAACACTAGAAGAAATATTAGATCTAAACTCAATAAGTATGGATGAACTGCATGGAATCTTCGCAACATATGAAATAAGAACTGAACAAGAAAATCCAGATGTAAAAGAAGCAGCCTTCGAAGCATCCAAAATATCAAAGAAAAAGGAAAAGCAACAAGAAGAGCATAGTAGCAACAATGACATCTCAGAAGATGATGAAGAAGTGGCCAACTTCGTCAAAAGACTGAACAAGGGAACTGACAGTAGGTATAGAGGTAAGTTTCCTTTAATTTGTTTTAATTGTGATGGTATTGGTCATTTTTATAACAAATTTTCTCATAAGAAAAAGAGAAATGATGAAGGTTACTCAAAAGGAAAACAAACATATAAAGGAAAAATAACTACAAAGAAAGTTTTCAAGAAAATCTTATGCACCAAAGAAGACATCTCGTCATCAAATGAAGATGAAGTCAGTGACAGTGAGACATGAAGAGTTATATTCATGGCAGTAGAAGACTCTGATAAAGAAGAGTCCGAAGAAGAATATAAAGAAGCCGAAGAAGAATATGAATAAGTCGAAGAACAAATTGAAGAGGCAAAAGTTGACTACCGAGAAGAATTGATGTGTGCCATAGAAGTTATCAGAACAGAAAAGAAGAAAAACAAGAAACTACAAGCTGATATAGACAAGAAAGAAGATACTCAAGAACTAGAACAAATGATCACAAATTTGAAGGTTCAAATAGAAGAATATAAAAGAATTAAAGAAGCACTCAAAGAACAGCTAGAAGAAAAGGACGGGAACATTGAAAATTTGGAAGCAGATATTGTCACATTAAGAAAGGATATTCAAAATAAAATATGCAGAATAGCTCAAAAGTTTTGGATGAAATTATCAGTAGTCAAAAATCTCATCTTGACAAGTCCAGACTTGGATACAATCAAACAAAAAAGGGATCAAGCTCCAAAAAAACAAAGCAAGAAACATATCCAAAAATCTTTGCAGAAACAATCAAAGGGGATAGGAAGATTACAATGACACTCCTCCACCGAGAAGATTAAGATTTCAAAATCAACAATAGGCAGATAGGCCTTAAGAAGAAGAAGGATTCATAAGAGCACCTCCTTTTAGAATATCTTCAACTCCCAAGTATCAAACTATATTTTTTGGTTTATGTTATGCATGCAATAATTTTCAACATAAAGCTATGAATTGCAGAGCTAACAATAGGAACATAAACAACTTTGAAATTCATACACAAAAGGGTTATATAAGAAGGCCTAGTGAAACACAGAGAATAAGTTACCAACATGTTTGAATCTTTGAGCACTGAAGTGGAGTGTTACGAATGTAACAACTTTGGACACATGGTCAAAGATTGCATAATGGCAGTCCCTCCTAGATAACCGCAACATAATAACAACAATCACAAATAGGAACCTCAAAAAAGGACATGGATAAGAAAGCAGAATCAATATAGAAATGAAGAATGCACATTCACTCTAAAAGACAAGCAAAAGAAACATGGTTGGTATGTTGACAATGGTTGTTCAAAACACATGACAAGTGATCGAGATATGTTTCTTACATTAAGGAAAGAGATGGATCAGTCTCCTTCAGAAATGATGATTAAACTAAAATCATTGCAAAAGGCACAATCATAATTGGGAACAAGAATACAAAGGCATAAAATGTTCTACTAGTAGAAGATATGAAACATAATATTCTAAGTGTTATTCAAATGTGTGACCAAGGTCATAAAGTTACTTTTGATTCACAAAAGTGCGAGATAATAAAAGAAGGTTCAAGAAAATTGATTGCTACAGCTGCAAGAACTTCAAGCAACATATATATGTTAAGTGAAATTGGAAATGAAAAGTGTTGTATAGGAAAGGAATATGAAAGTTGGTTATGGCACAAAAGAATGGGTCACCTACATTTTGATAACCTTGTCAAAGTAAACAAATGAGAAGCAGTCAGAGAAATTCCCCAGATCATGAAACAAACCAACACTTTATGCAAGCATTGTCAACAAGGAAAGAAAACAAAGACCAGGTTAAAATCAAAGGAATATTCAACGACAAGACCACTGGAAATTGTGCACACTGATCTAGTTGGACCAACTACAAAAAAGGTTTTAAAAGGTGAGAAATAATTTATGTTATTAGTTGATGATTATACATGAATGACTGTAGTTTGCTTTCTTAAGAATAAGTCAGAAGCTTTTGAAAACTTTAATATCTACAAGGAAATGGTTGAAAATGAAATGGATTCAAAACTCAAATGCTTGAGATTTGATAATGGAGGAGAGTTCACTTCAAAGTAATTTATGGACTACTGCAGCAGTCATCAAATAAAAAGACAATTCTCCATTACTAGGACACCTCAACAGAATGGAGTTGTTGAAAGAAAGAACATGACAGTACAAGAAATGGCTCGAACAATGCTAATGGATTCCAAATTGACAGATATATTTTGGACACAGGTAGTGCATACAATAGTTCACATTCAAAATATATTAATGCTCAGAAACAACACTGACAAAAATCCCTAAGAGTTATGGAAAGGAATACTAGCAAATGTGAATCACTTCAGAGTTTTTGGAAGAAAATGCTACATCAAAAGAGAAGATGGAAGAATGGGAAAGTTTGAATCTTGTGTGGAAAAATGAGTACTTGTTGGTTACTCAAGTATAAGGAAAGAATACAAGTGTTTCAATATGAGATTGAACAAAGTTCTGGAAAGCATCAACGTAATAATTGATGAAACAGGCAGACCAGAATCAAAGGAAGAATAAAATGAATCAATGGAACAACCTTTCAAAGAAGAAGTAGAAGATGAAAAATAAGTATAAGAGGAAGATGAAGAGAATCTAACAGAAACAGAAGAGCAAGTTCAACAAGTGTCTCCAAAGACACCTAATAGACGAGTACAGAAGAATCATCCTTCAGATCAGATTATCAGAGACAAAGATGCAGGAGTTGAGAATAGAAGAAGAATTTGTTCACTAGAACAAACACACCTAGCACTCTTATCTACAATTGAACCAAACTGTTTTGAAGAAGCTAGCAATGATGAATTTTGGAATAAGGCCATGGATGAAGAATTGGATCAAATAGAGAAAAATGACACTTGGGAATTGGTTCCAAGACCAAAGAAAAAGAATGTGATCGACACAAAATGGGTTTTCAAGAATAAATTGAAGGAAGATGGATAGGTTACAAGGAACAAAGCTAGATGGGTATGTAAAGGATATGCACAGATTGAAGGAATCGACTTTGAAGAGACATTTTCCTTAGTTGCCAGAATGGAAGAAATCCATTTCCTTTTATCTTATGCATGCCCAAAAATATTAAAGTGTATCAGATCGATGAAAAATCATCTTTTTTGAATGGGGAACTTGAAGAAGAAGTCTACATTGAACAACCAAAAGGATTTTAGTTGTCAGAGAACGCAGATTATGTGTGTAAATTAAAGAAGGCCTTGTATGGTCTAAAACATGCTCCTAAAGCATGGTACTCTAGACTGGATAAGTATCTACAACAAGAAGGGTTCAGAAAAGGAAGTGTAGACAACAACCTCTACATCAAGGTAAGTTAAGGTAATATTTTATTAATTGAAGTTTATGTTGATGATATTATTTTTGGTAGTGATGATGACAGGTTAAGCCAGAAATTTGCAAAGGATATGTAGAATGAATTTGAAATGTTATTACTTGGAGAAATATCCTTCTTTCTGGGACTTCAGATACATCAAATCAACCAAGGAATTTTTATTTCTCAAACCAAGTATATCAGAGAAATGTTAAAGAGGTTTAGAATGGAAGATTGCAAACTAGTTATCACTCCCATGCAAACCAGTTGCAAATTGAGAAAATATGATGATTCAAAGTCTACAGATCAGAGGAAATATAGGTCAAAGATTGACAACCTACTATATGTGACAACATCCAGACCAGATGTAATGCAGACATTTGGACAGGTGGCACAATTTCAAGAAGCACCAAAGGAATTACATGCATCAGTAGTGAAGAGGATTTTCAGATATCTGAAAGGAACAAAAGAGTTTGGATTATGGTATCCAAAAGGAAAGGATCTATCACTTATTGCCTACACAGATGCATATTGGGTAGGTTGTATTGATGACCAATGAAGCACTAGTGGAGAAACGTTCTACTTGAGTGAGTGTTTAGTATCATGGATAATCAAGAAACAATCATCATTATATTTATCTAAAGAAGAGGCAGAGTATATTGCAGCAGCATCATGTTGTACACAGGTTCTTTGAATGAAACAAACTTTGAAAGATATACAGGTTGAGTATGATGAGCCCATTCCAATATATTTTGATAATAAAAGCGCCATCAATATCTCAAAGAACCCGATGATGCACTCCAAGATGAACCACATTCCAATCAAGTATCACTTTCTATGGGAGTAGGTTGCAGAAAAGAACATCAGAGTTGAGTATGTGCACACAAAAGAACAAGTGGCAGACATATTTACAAAACCACTTCCACGGGAATCCTTTGAGTATATTCACCAGAGACTCGAAGTTATTTCTACTCCAAAATGAATTATTTTGAATGCTTATCTTATATGTATTAGATGTACACAAGGAAGCACCATAAAGAGGAAAATTCAATCAGGGGGAGAAGCCTCGTATGGAAATATACATTTTCCATTGATGATAAAGGGGGAGAGATTCATCAGATGCAAAGGAAAGAAGCATGGTTCCAGGGGGACCAATAGTCACATATATGAAGAGGAAAGAGGCATGTTTCCAGGGGGATCATGGGTGATATGGATTCAGTATTGCATGACATAATTTCAGTTTTACATTAGAGTGTTTCCATCAATGCCAAAGGGGGGTATTTTTTATTAAGGTTGGTTTTCATTGATGTCAACCCTTGAACAAAGCCTGATAACAAAAAGGTTGAACTCCAAAGCGGTCCCCTTATGAAATCCCTCACGGGAAGATGCTTTGCGGATTGAGTTATCCTAGAAGTATGGTTAGAGAACCCATGCTTATTTGTGGAATAATGAGATAAAGATCAATGAATTTTTCAGTGAAAATATCCTAGATTGATAGTTCTTTTCATTCAATTTCTGATGGTATGTGGAACGTCACATAACTCCTCACGGTTAGAGAAGTATGGCCATAAAAAGTTGGAGAACCTAGGTTTGGGTAATGGACCCAAGATTGTTTGATGGATAATGGTATGTTTTTTGATATATTTGAAGGTAATACTATTGATGTAGAAGCATCACCAACAACAAGCAAGCGCAGAGGTGAAAGACAGTTGGGACAAGCGCCAGTGCATTTCAGCACGTTGCAAAAGTGTTTTGAGATGTTTTGAAATAAATGTGAGGATGTTAATGTAATAGTTAAGAGGAAGCACACTTAGATATTGTAAACAGATCTTGAGCGATCCGCTCTCATCTGTAGTAGGTGAAGGTATTAACACATAATTAATGTGAGTAGGTAGATTTAAATGTAGATTAGATAGTTTAGAGAGTAGGAGGTAAAACCGACTATAGACACCCTCATCTGGTATCATTGTAACATTAGAATGATCAATAGAGCATAGAGCACAAAGAGGAGAAGAAGCAGAGAACTGTATTTGAAAACACCCATGTGCAAAAGTCCTGAATTAATACATGAAGCTTTGATTCAGACTTATGGTGTTGTGATATTCTCTGTGTATGTATGTTGAATGCTATGCTTATAGCTACTTTACTCTTTCTGTTATGCATTTGTTGTTACGCTATGTATGAATGATTTATTGTTGAATCTCTAAAGTCTGAAGAGAGGGAGAGTAAGGAATGAGTTTCAATTATTTCTCTGTCTGAGTAAGATTTTTCCTACAAGGAGTGCAGCAAAATTGTCCGCAAGGTGTGCGTTGACATAAGTCAGAGTTCGTCTCTGAAAGATTAGGAGGGATAACATTGTTCTCATTCTCGCAGAAGTGCAAGTTAAGAACAGGAGCTGTGAAAAGTGTGTGCAGACCGAGTAGAGTCTCAGAGTTAAAATTTGAGTGAAATTGTTGAAGGACTCATGTCACAGGGAGTGCACAGAGTCAAAGAGGTTCAAATACTGGAGCGTATTTGAAGAAGTGCCACAAGGAGTGCGCGCAGAAGTTATCCCCAGGAGTACTTGAGGATTTTCAAGAAATCTCAGGAGGGATAGAGTCTTTGAAGTTATCAAAGAGAAGCTCAAGAGGGCTAGTGCCTTGAAGTGTTGGAAGGAGGCATAGCGAAGTTGTTTTGCAGGTGGACAAGTTTTGTGAAGGAATACGTTGTTCATCTCGTAGGAGTTGTCAAGGAGGAATTGGACGGTCGGAATTCTCCATGGAGAATTCACGAAATTCCGAGAGCCGTCAGATCTTGCAGAGGAGCAGGGAAGTTAGGACGAGTATTTTTCAAGTGCAAGCTCAGGAGAGATTGGACCGTAAGATCCAAGGAGGCAGCGCTTGGGGAGGGAAGTCGCGAAGTGCCGAAGCTGGGCATGAGAGACACGTGGAAGAACAACAACGCGAGCTCAGGTGATAGACAGGCGGACACGCATCTCCAGAAGGAAAGGAGTCAACACTTTGTTGACTTCTCGCATCTCGGGGATTCGCGGGATAAAAACACGGGAGCTCGACGCTACAACTCGTGAAGTCGAGAGTTGAAAGAAGTGTGAAGGGAAGGTCAACCCTCGTTGACTTTCAAGTCTCAGAGGTTCACACGGGAAGAGCATAGAGGCTCAACCCTTCAACTTGCGAAGTCGTGACGAGAGCTAGTGATTAGCTAGCCGGTGGTCACGCGCAGAGGGCGTTGACAGAAGGGAGCTATAGCCATTTCGTGATCTCGATTATCGTGAGACTGGGAAGGAACAGTTAGGGGTTTCGACTCGCAAACTCATGAGATTGCGAGTTGTGACAAGAAACTTTGGGAATAGGCCTTGGTCATAGCGATGTGGTCGCTCGGAGAAGGTGGAGCTCGCGCTTAGTGTTGTTCACACAGGGGAGTTGTTGAAAGGACCTGTGGATCGATAAATGAAGATTCCAATAGGGAATTGAAAGAGAAATTTCGTCTCAAGGGGAAATTGAATGATCCTATAGTGGACCTTGACCCGAGGGCTGATAGAGGGTTGGGGGTCTACATCAAGTGGTATTAGAGTGCAGAAATATTTCTTTGCTTTTTGTAGCAGGGAAAAGAAAGATTCACCATGCTGTCGAAAAGAAGAGACAGGAAAACACCCGATCCGCTAGAGGAGAGGTAAATGCCAGGAGAAAGGGGTAGGCAGGGTCCAAATCCAACCATGGAAAGAGAGATGCAAAACATATGCACCAGACTCATGGACGTGGAAATAAAACAGAGGTGCACAGCCGGTGTTGGAGATGTCAGTGAATTTGAAAGTGAAGATGAAGCTGGAAATGAAGGAGAAGAAGTTGCAGTAGAAGATGCAGCAAATGAACGCCTGATTAGGGTTGTTGCAAGAATGGGTGCTAGGGAAAAAATGGGCATTCCAATATATGAGGGAAACCTAGATGTTGAAGAACTTCTAGATTGGATTAGAGATCTGGACACGTATTTTGACTATGAAGATGTTGAGGAAGACAAGAAGGTAAAACATGTTGTCACAAGATTGAAAGGACATGCAACATTGTGGTGGGATGAACTACAAGCTGAAAGATGTTGCAAAGGTAAGCAGAAAATCAGGAGTTGGGATAGAATGGTCACGAAGATGAAGGCGAAATTCATACCCAAAGATTATCAAATCACTCTGTTTCAAAGAATGTAGAATTTGAGACAGAAGTTGATGTCAGTGAAGGAGTACACTGAAGATTTCTGAAAGCTAAACATCAGAGCATGTCATCATGAAAGTGATGATGAAAAGGTTGCTAGGTATATGAATGGTCTAAGATATGACATTCAGGATGAGATGATCATGATGATCATACAGACCATAGAAGATGCTTATCAGATGGCTCTGAAGGCTGAAGAGAAGCTGAGCCGAAAGCAAAGCCAAAGAGGTCGAGGCAGAAGTCATCCCAGGGGCAAAATAGTTGTCCAAGATAGGATTCATAAGCCTAAGGAAGAGTGGAAGAAACCTCAACCCCAGCCTGAAAGAGGTGGAATCTCACAGAGAGGGCAATATGCTGAAAAAAGAGGACAATATGCTGATAAGAACACTTTTCCTCGCACTAGAGGAAGAGGAAGATGCAGAGGTGGAGTAATAAAATGCTTCACATGTGGAAAGAATGGAAACAAATCTTATGAATGTCCAGATAAGAAGAAAGAAGGAGGTGAGACTCACATTGTTGAAGCACAGAGGCGGAATGTTGAGGCAGAGGATGCTGAAGGCGGAAGATGACTGGTGATGAGGAAGGTTCTCTTAACGCCCAAAGAAGAGGCGGAGAATCCAGTGCAAAGGAACAATCTTTTTCAGAGTGCTTGCAAGACCAAGGACAGGGTATGCAAGGTAATCATGGACAGTGGTAGCATAGACAATCTTGTTTCTACAAAGATGGTAGAAAAGCTGGAGCTGGAGACTATTGAACACCCAACTCCATACAGAGTTTCATGGCTACAAAAGGGACATCAGGTAAATGTCACTAAACAATGTTTAGTTGAATTTAAGATAGGAGGATATAATGATAAGATATTGTGTGATGTCATTTCCATGGATGTTTTTCATCTATTGCTAAGTAGACCATGGCAATATGACAGGAATGTGGTTCATGATGGGAGAAAGAACACATACACCCTAGAAAAGAATGGGAGAACTCACATGTTGTTGTCGATTAAGAATAAAGAGGTGAAACCTGAGGTAAGCAACACTGTACTTCTCATGAGTGGGAAGGAACTTTTTAAGGAGGTTAAGAAGAAGGAAGATCCACAATTCATTGTGGTCAGGAAACCTAGAATTGTTTTGACCAACACAAGAGTGGATGATTTACCAGAGGAAATCCAAAAGTTACTGGAAGAATTTGCTGACATAGTAGTGGACGAACTACCTCGTTCGTTGCCACCTATTAGAAGTATAAGTCATCATATTGATCTCATACTTGGATCTAGTTTACCAAACAAAGCAACGTATAGATTGACGCCGCAGGAGAATGAAGAGGTCAAAAGACAGATCCAGGATTTAATGGACAAAGGGTTGATTAGAGAAAGCTTGATTCCATGTGTTGTTCCGACAGTGCTCAGTCCAAAGAAAGATGGAGGCTGGATGATGTGTACTGACTCAAGAGCGATCAACAAGATTACCATCAGATACAGATTTCCATTGCCAAGGATGGATGATTTGATGGATTGCTTGAGTGGAGCAAATTTTTTTTCAAAGATTGATTTGAAGAGTGGATATCATTAGATTCGTATGACAGAAGGAGACGAATGGAAGAAAACATTTAAATGAATGGCTTGTTATGTCGTTTGGCTTAACAAACACGCCAAGTACCTTCATGAGATTGATGAATGAAGTCCTGAAGGATTTCATCAAAAAAATTGTCATTGTGTATCTTGATGACATACTGATTTTCAATAAAACAGAGGCAGAGCATCTGAAAAATTTGGCTACAGTGATGAAGAGGTTACAGCAAGAGAAGCTACTGATAAATATGAAGAAATCCTCATTCATGAAGACAAAGCTCATTTATTTGGGTTTTGTTATTTCTGCAAATAAGTTGAAGATGGATCTAGATAAAGTGGAGGTGATTAAGAATTGGCCATCGCCAAAGAATAACTTTGAAGTTTGATCATGGATTGGCTAGTTTCTACAAAAAAATCATCAGGAATTTCAGTGGAATTAGCGCACCAATGATGGACACAGTGAAGAAAAGACATAAATCTCTTCACTGGACAGAAGAAGATGAGAAAAGCTTCAATTTGTTGAAAAGGAAAATCACGGAACAACCAATTTTGGTGTTGCCAGATTTCAAAAAGACATTTCAAGTAAAATGTGATGCAAGTGGATTTGCAATAGGAGCAGTCTTGAGTCAAGAAGATAGACTGATAGCATACTTTATCAAGAAGCTGAATAAAGCCAAAATGAAGTACTCTACATATGATAAAGAGTTCTATGTTATTATTCAAGTATTGAAGAAATGGAGACACTATTTGATTCCTAAGGAGTTTGTCTTATACAATGACAATCATGCTTTGCAATTTGTGACTCAACAGGAGAAGTTGAATCAAAGACATGTTAAATGGGTTGAATACATGTAGAACTTTACTTTTGTAATTAAGCATATTTCTGGAACTGCTAACAAAGTTGTTGATTCTTTGAGCAGGAAGTGTTTGTTATTGCAGGAGTTTAGAGTCAAAACTTTGGGTTTTGATAAACTCAAGGAAATGTACACAGATGATCTAGATTTTAAGGAGGCATATGAAGCAGCTGAGAATCCAATTCTCAGGGACAGAAGTCAATGGACAGAATACATGATCCAGGAAGGATTACTGTTTAAGGGTAATCAACTTTGTATTCCAAAATGCTCCATGAGGGAGAATTTGTTGAAGGAGAAACACAGTGGAGGATTGACCAGACATTTCAGTCATGACAAGACGTTATCAAAGTTAAATGAGTCATATTTTTGGGCAGGAATGAGAGAAGACGTCAAAATATTCAAGGATAGATGTAGAATTTGTCAGCATTCAAAAGGAAAGAGGCAGAATGCAGGCTTATATCAACCGTTACCCATACCAGAGAGGCCATGGGATGCAGTAAGCATGGACTTCATATTGGGGCTGCCAAGAACACAAAGAGGGTTCGATTCAATCTTTGTGGTAATAGACATATTTTCTAAAATGGCACACCTCATATCGTGTCAAAAAACCAGTGATGCAACTCACATTGCGAATCTGTTTTTCAAAGAAGTTGTTAGACTTCATGGCTTACCAAGGAGCATAGTTTCGGATCGAGACACCAAGTTCGTGGGACACTTCTGGATAACCTTATGGAAAAGGTTGGGAACAAACTTTTCGTTCAGTTTATCTTATCTTCCTCAGATGGATGGATAGACAGAAGTTATCAACAGAAGTTTGGGAGACTTGCTGAGGATTTTGGTGACAGAACACCATAGTCAGTGGGACAATGTTCTACCACAAGTGGAATTTTCTTATAATGATTCAATCAACAGAAGCACGGGGCAGAGTCCATTTCAAATTTTTTATGGCATGCAACCAAGGGGAGTTTCTGAATTGAGGGATTCAGAACAGAACGCAACTAGGAGTGCTAGTGTAGAATATTTTTCCGAGGCAATGAGGGAGCTTCACAACCAGGTGAAGGAGCGATTGCAGAACTCGAGCCAAGAGTATAAGCGAAGAACAGATCAACACAGGCAAAAAATTTAGTTCAAAGTTGGTGATTTGATCCTTGCACACTTGAGAAAGGAAAGGTTCCCAAGAGGGACATATAATAAATTGAAAATGAAGAAAATTGGACCGTGCCGGATCATAAGGAAATTTGGGACAAATGCTTATGAGATCGAATTACCCGATGGGATCTGAATTTCTCTGATATTCAACATCTTAAATTTGTACCCTTATAAAGCTAAAGAAGCAGAAGCAGGTAATGAACAACTAGAGGTTCAGTGGACTAAACAGATGCCAGTTGTAGAGAAACCACAAATGGAAATCATACTGGACAAAAGAGTTAGTAAGAGGACCAGGCAAAAGGAATATTTTGAATACTTGGTCAAGTGGAAGGGACATCCAATTGAAGACGCCAGTTTGGAAAATGAAGCAGATATCCAAAAGCATGGGAAGACCGTGCGAGAACTCATGGATAGGATCCCATGAAAAAATTTCAAGCGAGGGAGTATGATGCAGGAGCATCACCAACAACAAGCAAGTGCGGAGGTGGAAGACAGCTGGGACAAGCACCAACGCATTTCAACACGTTGTAAAATTGTTTTGAGATGTTTTGAAATAAATGTGAGAATGTTAATGTAATGGTTAAGAGGAAGTGCACTTAGATATTGTAAACAGATCTTGAGCGATCTGCTCTCATTTGTAGTAGGTGAAGGCATTAACACATAATTAAATTGAGTAGGTATATTTAAATGCAGATTAGACAGTTTAGAGCGTAGGAGGGAAAACCGACTATAGACACCCTCATTTGGTATCATTGTAACATTAGCATGATCAATAGAGCATAGAGCACAGAGAGGAGAAGAAGTAGAGAACTGTATTTGAAAACACCCATGTACAGAAGTCCTGAATTAATACATGAAGCTTTGATTCAGACTTATGGTGTTGTGATATTCTATGTGTATGTATGTTGAATGCTATGCTTATAGCTACTTTACTCTTTCTGTTATGCATTTGTTGTTATGCTATGTATGAATGATTTCTTGTTGAATGTCTGAAGTCTGAAGAGAGGGAGAGTAAGGAATGAGTTTCAATTATTTCTCTGTCTGAGTAAGAGTTTTCCTGCAAGGAGTGCAGCGAAATTGTCCGCAAGGTGTGCATTGACAGAAGTCAGAGTTCGTCTCTGAAATCTCAAGAGGGATAACATTGTTCTCATTCTCACAGAAGTGAAAGTTAAGCATAGGAGCCGTGCAAAGTGTGCGTAGGCCGAGTAGAGTCTCAGAGTTACAATCTGAGTGAAATTGTTGAAGGACTGTTGTCGCAGAGAGTGCACAGAGTCGAAGAGGTTCAAATACTAGAGCGTATTTGAAGAAGTGCTGCAAGGAGTGCGTGCAGAAGTTATCCCCAGGAGTACTTGAGGATTTTCAAGCAAGCTCAGGAGGGATAGAGTCTTTGAAGTTATCGAAGAGAAGCTCAAGAGGGCTAGTGCCTTGAAGTGTTGGAAGGAGGCATAACGAAGTTGTTTTCCAGGTGGACAAGTTCCGTGAAGGAATACGTTGTTCATCTTGTAGGAGTTGTCAAGGAGGAATTGGACGGTCGAAAATCTCCGTGGAGAATTCACAAAATTCTGAGAGCCGTCAGATCTTGCAGAGGAGCAGGGAAGTTACGACGAGTATTTTTCAGGTGCAATCACAAGAGAGATTGAACCGTAGGATCCAAGTCGACAAGGGCCGTTGTATCACTCGTGAATTCTCACTTTGGGGATTCGCGAGTTGAAGGACCGAAAACCTTGCACCAAGATTCAAGAAATCGTGAAGTGCGAAGTCTCGACAGGGCAAGAAGTTCCATTGTGAGGCCAACATTAATAATGAGTCAGAATTCTCCATTTCATCATTTCGAAGGATAGGAGCTCGAGATATCTGTTCTGGGATTCCCAAAATCGCGAGACGCAATATAAGTATGGGAAAAGGACGTCATCAACCATTTCGGTGGATCAACATTTCGGGTTTTGGTAGTTGGAGAGTTGAGACTTTTGCCCCGAAAGTCCCAAAGTCATGAGTTGTGATAGGGAGTAATGAGGAGTTCAGGATCTCGGCACTTCCGGTGTCGAAATACAAAGGAGGTAGCGCTTGGTGAGCGAAGTTGCAAAGTGATAAAGCTAGGCACGAGAGACACGTGGCAGAACCACAAGGCGGGCCCGTGTGATAGATAGGTAGACACACGTCGCCAGGAGGAAAGGAGTCAACACTTTGTTGACTTCTTGCATCTCGGGGATTCGCGGGATAAAAACACGGGAGCTCAACACTACAACTCGCGAAGTGGAGAGTTGTGAGAAGTGCGAAGGGAAGGTCAACCCTCGTTGACTTTCAAGTCTCGGAGGTTCACACAGGAAGAGCATGGAGGCTCAACCCTTCAACTTGTGAAGTCACGAAGTCACGACGGGAGCTAGCGCTTAGCCTAGTCGATAGTCACGTGTAGAGGGCACTGACAGAAGGAAGCTATACCCATTTCCTGATCTCGGGTATCGCAATATTGGGAAGGAAGAGTCAGGGGTTTCGACTCATGAACTCATGAGATTGTGAGTTGTGACACGCACCTTTTGGAATAGGCCTTTGTCATAGCATTGTGGTTGCTCGGAGAAGGTGGAGCTCGCACCTAGTGTTGTTCACATAGGGGAGTTTCTAAAAGGACCTGTGGATCGATAAACTAAGATTCCAGCAGGGAATCGAAAGAGCCATTTCGGCTCAAGGGGAAATCGAATGATCCTATAGCGGACCTTGACCCAAGGGCCGATAGAGGATTGGGAGTCTGTATCAACTATTCTATATGGATATTACATTTCTTTCCATTTATGGTGGTATGTGGAATGTTACATAACTCCTCACGGTTTGAGAGTTATGGTTTTACAAAGTTGGAGGACCCTCATATGTCATCTAGAAGCCCCAAAAGGTCAAAGTAATCAAAGTGGTTTAAGATATTTTAGAAGGTAAATAATAAATTGAAGTGATGAGTGTACTATAATTCAAAGTGAATACAAAATAAATTATTTAAATAATAAATTTAATGGATAAATTAGAAGTGGGTTAACCCTAAAATAAGGAAAGTGGGCAAAGTGACCTAGAAGATGTTTTTAAGGAAGCTACTTGGAGAGTATAAATAAGAGGCAAGGCTCTCTCATTTTGGATCACACTTGAGAATATTGAATATCTGTAGGTTTCTGAGGTAACCAAAGGATATCTAAGCCGAATTTCAGAAGGAAGGTGAAGAAAAGAAGGCTGGAATTCAAGGAAGGATAATTTTTTTTGATGATTCTTTCTAAGGTATGTTATTTACATGTCATCTCACCATTTTTGCAACAACTTTTTTTCTAGAATTATTCATACCATGAAATTGCTATGCCATTGAGTAAACATATCCAAGTATTTGTGATAAAACATTCGTCTTGTGGGTCATTGTATTTTTGTATTTACACTTCATGGAAAATAGGGTTTGTGGTTTGTACATACTTGGTACATGGTTGGATGAAATTGTTTATGGTACAGGTTGATTACAAGTTGTTTGGTACAGTTTGGTGCATGGTTGATGCACTTGTTTATGGTACAGGTTGATTAGAGGTTGTTTGGTACTGGTTGGTGCATGGTTAATGCACTTGTTTATGGTACAGGTTGATTACAGGTTGAGGTACAGGTTGATGCATGGTTGATGCATGGTTCAGGTTTATTGGTACAGGTTTACAGCAGTATATCTCACAGTGATAGTGTGACAGTGGTTCCATCATTCTACTTCTACTTCAGGGCGGTTGGACGAGACAAGAACATTTGGTTGTATCCAACTTCTGGTTGTAGTCGGAGAACATAGGGGGTTGTAGTCTCCTTCTGGTTGTAGCCAGAGAATTGGGGAGTTGGAGATTCCCTTAGGTTGTAGCCTGAGAAACTAGGAGGTTGGAGCCTCCTTCGATTTACAGCTGGAAAACAAAGGAAGTTGATGCTTCCAATGAATGTAATTCTTCAAGACATATAAGAAAAATAATTATGTGGTTTTCTCTCGCTTTAGGTTTCCACGTAAAACATTGGTGTACTGTGTATGTGCATGATTGTTCATTTGTTCATTTCTCATTATTGGATAATAATTCTACATTGATATAACACTTGTATTATTTTGTTAAAAAGGATTATAATTCCTCTATTACTGATTCACCCCCCCTCCCTTTCAATAATCCAACATTGGTGACTATGTAATCCTATCACTACTACATATGGGCATAAAACCCGACGCCGTACTCTGACAATATTGATAAAATCAGTCGTACTATCATATTTTACTTGAATTTTGTTGTATTTTTTTTTAAAAAGAACCAATGTCAATGGACTATCTAATGCAATGGACTCTATCGTCAAATAGTCAACGATAAAGTCCCTTTCATCGGATATTCGAAGAACAGAGACTCCGTTGAATATCTGACAGTTGACCAGGCCAATGATCTGTGTGTCTCCACTTACTGACGTTTGACAAAGTCAATATTTTTTTTCATTAAACAACATCTCTCTAGTCAACAACTGTCGAAAGTCCGGTGAAAAAGTGATACATAATTAAAACAGTACGACGTTGTTGCTATACTAGCGACAATTTTCAGAGAACACAGGGGATATGTTTTGGTCAAAATACACAAATTTTTTATTTTGTTAATTTCATTACAAATAGTTAAACTAATGAAGTTGATATTTGAAGATAATCATAACTGAAATTTTGGTAAGGAAAAATGTCACATAACATTCCTCGAGGAGGACAAGGAGATGTGAGATTTGCATTGGAGGCTTTGGGTGATCAAAATTGTTATTTCCATTGTAAAATATGCAGGGGCTATAATAGAAGGATACTTTTAATAAAAACAACTAAATGACATTGTCGAGAGTATGGACACCTTGAAGGCAGGCATGAATATCGTCCCTTGGTAAGTTATTCATTATATGTCTTAATATTGCATATTGTTTTTGTAAACGTTTATATGTTAAATGTAGAAGAAAAATAATGTATTCTTTTTTCTTTATGGATATATTCTACATACACAACAAATTGAGAGTAGTTTAAGAAGAGAACAAGTAGACATAAGATGTAGATTTTAATTAGGGCTTAGGGTAGGGTTTAGTGGTTAATGGGTTTAAGGTTTAGGGGTACAGGGTGTAAGAGGTTAGGGGTTAATATTTTAGTAGTTTAAGTGTTAATAAAGCTATATTAGGGCTCAGTGGTTATGGGTTAGGGTTTAAGGTAGGTTTAGGGGGTTTCGGTCCTAGGGAATTTAGAGGTTAATGGGGTTTTAGGGAGTAGGGGTTAGGGGTTTAGGGTTTAAGGGGTTTAGGGATTAAGGGGTTAGGACGGGTTAGGGGTTAACAGTTTATGGGATTAGGGGGTAAGGGGTTATTGGTTAAGGGTTTAGCGTTGAAGGGTTTAGGGGTTAGGGGTTAAGGGCATAGGGGTTAGGGGTTAAGGGCGTAGGGGTTAGGGGTTTAAGGGCTTAGGGAGAATGGGGTTAAGGTGTTAAGGATTAGGGGGATAGGTTATGAGGGGTTAGGGTCTAGGGATTAAAGGGTTAGGGGTTAATGGTTTATAGGTTAGGGGTGGGTTAAGGGTCAAGGATCAAAGGGATATATAAGCACTCAACCCCTTATAAAACATGGTCTCCAAGTTGTGGGAAATTTGCCATCGACTTAAAACTCATGATCACCAAGTGAAATCAAGGAAGAATATGACATAATGAAGAAGGAGAAACAATAATAGGTTGTTTTTGTTGGTTGTGACTATATATCTCAAAAAGTGTCTCTCTTTCTATAGGTCAAGAAAAGTAACATTTTTTCTATATTTTTTCAACATATTCATAAACATCTTGATAAATTGCACAAGATTCATCATTGATTTGTTGTCTTTGTTTCTCACTCTCACCTAAGTTGATTTCTCCATATAGAATACCAAATCCTAAGTACCCCTAACCCTTGTATGGAAAATAACCTATTAGCCCCTAATCCCTTATCCCTTAACCCCTTATAAACCCCTAAACCTGCATTAAGTACCCCTATCCTTAACCCCTAATTAACCCTTAAATCCTAACCCCTAACACTTTCATCACTAATGCGTTAACCCCTAATCCATCAGCTCTCAACCCCTCATGAATTAAGTCATGGTATCCAAGTTGATCTAGGGGAAGTTTCCATTCACTTAACACTTGTGGTATCCAAGTGAAATCAAGAAAGAATATGACATAATGATGAAGGCGAAATAGGAATATATTGTTTTTGTTGGTTGTGACTATATATCTCACAAAATGTCTCTCTTTCTACATGTCAAGAAAATTAACATTTTTCCTATATTTTTTCAACATATTCATAAACATATTGATCAATTGCACAAGCTCAATAATTGATTTGTTGTCCTTGTTTCTCACTCTCACTGGATAATTCAGTTGCTCCATATATAATACCAACTCCTAAGTACCCATGACCCTTGGATGGTCAATAACCAGTTAACCCTAAGCCTTTAATGGTGTATAAAGCTATTCATGCATGTCCTGATGATCACATTCTATATTCGCAAGGTTCTTCATTATGTTCCCATAATTCCATGTTTGTGGCGATTGTTCAGGTGCAAAAGCATAGCACAGTTTAGGGATTTCCGTGAAAAAAACATAAGTAAAGATGGTGTTCTTAGAATTCCTATATATCGATCTACATTTAAAATGATAGAGGAAATATGGTCACATTTTAAAGTCAAACCTCATAATCTTAGGCCTTCATTGGCAATTGACTGTGTCAATCCATTTGGAGAGCTCATATATACTTACTCGATGTGGCTTGTTTTTGTTATCAACAATAACATTCCTCCATGGATGTCAATAAAGAGGGAGCACATAGTGTTCAATCAATTAGGTAAGTACCAAGTGAAAGATATGAATGTATATATCGAGCCTATTATCGATGAGTTACTAGAATGATGGAAGGGAATCACTATGTATGATATCCATAGACCACTAGGTGCACAAAGGGAATTTCAATTCCATGCAATGCTTGTATGGACAATTCATGATGCCCTAGGGCTAACACATTTATGTGGTACATTATAACAATACATTACACTTCAATAGTGTTTAGTTCTATGAATTTCACATCATGCATGTTTTTTATATAATCCCTTCATTAAACATACTTCGAATAATTGAGATAAAATTTAATCCATCTCTTGTAGGTCTTCAAACAAAGGGTAAATTTGCTTGCCCATTTTTTGGTCCTAAGATGAAATCTCAATGTTCAAGAAGCTTATGAAAGGAGGTGTTTGATGAGTATAGGAACTTCCTCTCTAAGAACCATAGGTATCAAAGTACTAATGGGAAAGAAGAGATTGTATTAAAAACATGGAGAATGACACCTCATCTATGGAAGTTGCAATATAATAGAAATATTCAAGGTATGGATCAAATCGTCTATGTATCATACATGAAATGTTTGGAATATTTTGTATTCTTATTGCATTTTGTTCATTGTACTAATTTGTTAGACATGGTGGTATGGTGTTGGCATTGATGTCAAAGAAAAACAATATGATCAATGTTGGACATAGTATTATGGTGTTGGCATTAATGTCAAGAAGATCAATATGGTATTGTCATTAAGAAATAATATGTGTTTGAGATCCTAAAGATCAGGAGAGATAGCGTATTAGGTTGCATGGAATCAGAGCACGCAGTGTTAAGACCTTTGGAAAGGTCGAAGGAAAGATCAAGGAAATGAGCGCCTTAAGGAAGTGCTATTAGGATTGAATTCCCAACAGCTCAATTGTAGAAACACATTTAGAACTATGAGGAACATCTATTACAGTCGGGAGATATGACAATCATCAATCATTGACTGAAGGCACAGATCAATGATCATGGTTTAGTTGGAATGCAAGTGTAAATCCAAATGAGTCTCAGAGGAATCGAACCTATGAAGGACATTGATCCCAGTTCAATAAAGCTTCTAGAGAAGAAGGATAAACAAGAGCTATCAAATCTACTTGAGAAATTTCAGGTATAACCAGCATTGTCAAATCAAACCATTAAAACCTCATCCATTCAAGTGGGTTGATGATTTTTGTGGTCATTCGACGTTGATCGTTCCAAGGATAAATTATTTTGAAACAAGTGGAATCCCCTAAGGCCGAAATCACAAATTAACGTAGGTCGTCAATAAAATTCTAGTAGAACTTTATAAAGGTTCAAGACTCTGGAACTTCACCACTTCAACGACTATTGAATATAAGGAGGAGGCACAAAGCTACGATGTGTCAAATCCTTGAAATTATTCCAACCATAGAGATCAAGGAGCAACTTCGGGTGAATTATCGATCGTCTGATCGAGTATAGTGGAAGGACAAGGTAAGTGTTGGCACAGGGGCAGACCCAGGGTTCAATGCTTCAATAGTGCACCAACAACACCCTAACTACCGACCCTTTCAGCAACACCTGCGAAGCAGATGAAGTCTCACCTGAGGTAGAGGCAGAAGTGGTTGCAGGACTCAAATGTATGCAACCTATATGGGACACATATTTGTGATTATACCACTTAACAAATCACTTAGCAGTTAACATTCATCAATAATTAACCCTTATTCACATCGCATATCCAAACCCTAATTACAGAGCAACGCAATATTCAACCAGATCTAACACATCTAAGCACTTAGCATATGGAAAGAGATTAGATCTAGTATTCATTCACATTACTAAGCATTAATCTAGTATACTAGATGCATCATACATAAAGATATCGACACTAAGAATAAATCACATCACTAACATACAACCATAATGCACAAAGCAACCATAACACAAGATATACGTGGTTCACCCCAGTGTGGGGCTACATCCACCAACTCTTCGTCTTCTTTATTATATTTTGTCAATCTTCTACAAGCATAGAGCCTCAGAACCCACTTCGCATAGGACAGGAGATCTGCGTGCACCTCACCATATCCTCCTTCCCCAAGCTAGGTTTAATCCCAAATCCTTCTTACAATCACATAGATAGAACTCTAGCACTTAGCTGTTGGACACACCTACCACACTTAGAGGGGGGGGGTGAATGAGTGTGGGGCTCTTTTTCCCAAAACTTCCCTCTTGCACAAAAAATCATCAATTAGCATTCAACATTTATTCATTACCCATTGTTTTCATTTATAACCAGTTA